>VDFB02042886.1:0-49379 GCA_007258455.2 Sequoia sempervirens
GAGTTCAAAACTGTCGCTTAGATTCACTCTATTGCTAAGACATCATATCGATATCCATTGCAGAACCATCGGCCAGACCATCGCTATCAGTGAGAGGTCATACCAAACACAAATCCATCTTGTGTAGATCTATCGGCGAGACAAGTGCTATCGACAAGAGCTCATATCGAAAACATACCCGTCGGCGAGACAAACAATATCGCTAAGACTTCACACCGATGTTCAACTCATGTAGCTCTATCAGCGAGACATCATACCAAGCATAGAATAGTCAGAGAGAGCAACACTATCACCAAGAGATCATATCGAATGCACTAGCCTATTGGTGAGAGAAACACCATCGGTAGGAGTTCATACCGAAGTTATATTCCCATCGGCGAGACCACAACCATCAGCATGAGATCATACTAAGTGCAAACCTTTCGGCGAGACCACAACCATAGCTTAGACTCTTATCGAGCCTTCATGTCACCTTGATGAATTGGAGTGTATAACTGTTGGCGAGACATATCTTGTCAGAATGAGTCATTCTGAAAGTTCACATCTCTCCCTAATGCCACTCATCGCCAAGAGTCTCCCCGATATCTAATAGAAACCAAACCGTTGACAAGAGATCTCCTCAGGCAGAAAGAGTTAGATCTTTCATAGCGATCGACATGTCTTGCTGATGACTCACGTCGGCAAGACAGAAACAACATCTCGACGACCTGAGCATTTCAAATGATTAGAACACAACTGCTAGTCGGTAAGACTTCCAGGGGGTCTCACCGACTTTTCTCTTTCAGGAGTTTACATGCCAGTAAGATTGAGGCACATTTTCCAACAATCTCCCACTTGATGAAGATCTTACTGACACCTCTAGAGCATAACAAAACTATTGAAATTCATGGGCACTGAGAACCATTGAACTGGCACACCACCTGAACTTGTCTGTGCTCACTGGTTTTGTCAATGCATCTGCAACATTTTCCAAAGTATCCACCTTTTCTAAAGAGACCTTTCCATCCACCATATCTTGTACAAAATGATATTGCACATCAATATGTTTTGTCCTGGCATGTAAAGTAGGATTTTTTTCCAACCAAATAGTACTCTGACTATCACAGTAAGTTATTATTATCCCTACATTAAACCCAATGTTAGAACACAAACGTTTTAACCAGATTGCTTCTTTACAGGTGTGTGTTGCTGCCATGTATTTTGCCTTTGTAGTGGACAAAGCGACTATAGCCTACCTCTTGCTCATCCAACTAACAGCACCACCATTCATCATGAAAATATATCCATTGGTGGATCTTCTACTGTCAATGTCCCCTGCCCATCAAAATCCACATAGACTCGAATGCTAAGAGTCCTCTGTAATTCAACCAAATTCCCATGGTAACACAAAGCATATTCTAAAATTCCCTTCAGATATGTAAACACTCTTTTCACAGCATCCCAACGTGTCCTTCCAGAATTTTCCATAAAACGACTAAGTACTCCCCTTTGGCAGGGCCAATGTCTAGCCTTGTATGCTAACCATTGCTTACATTAAGCGCCAACTACATAGCATAAGACTTGCTCTAGTCATGTCCCTCTGTCTCGATGGGATATTTTGGACAATCTTCAATAGATGGCTCCATTCGTGCAAAGAGCTGAGCAACTAGTTTGCTTGGAGTTAGTCATACAAAATCTCTCTAGAATAGTATTTATATACTTACTCATGTTGACCAAAGTTTTCTATTCTTCACATCACGGTTATTTCATTCCAAAAAGAATGTGCACAGCTGCACCAAGATCTTTCATTTCAAACTTTACTTGAACAAGCTGAGACTTAAGATCAATCATTAACTTACTATTGCCTATGAACAACATATATGTAGGAGCAATAATAAAGAACGATCATTTTCAGCTTTGTAGGTACACACAATGATGGATTTTGATCTTCGAATCAATGAACAAAACAAAATTAATCAGAATTTATGGTACCACATCCTAGGAGGCTGTTTAATCCATACACAAATATTTTTCAACTTGCAAACCCGGTTGTTCTTTACCTTTTTCCTGAAAGTGCTCCGGTGGGACATATAAATCTCTTCTTCAAGGGCCATGGAATCTTTCATCCATCACATTCCAGCCTCCTAAGTCACTTCTGTGTGCTACAAGTGACAAAGAAATCGATAGATGTTGAAGCAGCTCTGAGGAGAAAAAAATTTCTCCGCAATAATCAATTCCCTCTACCTGGGAATATCCCTTTGCAACCAACCTCGCCATATACTTTTCCACACTGCCATGCAAACCTATTTTCTTTTTGAATACCCATTTACAGCCAACAACTTTTCTGCCTTCAGGCAAGGGCACCAAACTCCAAGTATCATTCTTTTCTAATGATGCCATTTCTTCATTCATGACTTCTAACCAAGAGTCTCAGTCAGACATTCTAAATGCCTATTTAATAGTCCTAGGCTCATCAGTGCTAGAAATTAAAGCATAGGCACAAGTAGAATCTAACATAGAAAACCCAGCACCTGAACTGCTCACGTGTTATTACTCCTCATGGGTTGGTGAGTTGTTCTTCTTCTTGAGAATTCTTAGAACTACTTGAGCTCCTCGGTTTGAATTTACATTTTGAATTTTTCAATTCCTCTTTATCACAGTGTCGGAGGAATTTCAGCTACATCAGCACATTTTTTGACTTTGTCTGACTGCCAGTCCAAGGTAGAAGGCTTCGACTCACGATAGATAACACTTCTGCTGTATAGAACCTTCTCCGTATCAAGATTCCAAAGCTTGTATCCTTTTATGCCAACACTATAACCAATAAAAATATATTTAACAACCTTGTTTTCCAATTTAGATATTTTCTCATTCAACACATATGCATATGCCTCACAACCAAATACACGAATATGTCTTAGAGAGGGCTTCTTCCCAGATGATGCTTCCAAAGGTGTTTTCTCAACAAGAGCGGAATTAGGAGAACAGTTTATTAAGTAACATGCTATTGCAACTGCCTCATCCCATAACTTCTCCTCCAAGCCAGCCTTTGCCCAGCATACTTCATGCTCTTTCCATCAGCGTCTGTTGAACCTTTACGCAGCTCCATTTTGCTCACGAGGAGTGTAAGATTGTAGTTTTATGTCTTTAATCCCATGATCTTTACAATACCTCTGAAGTCATTAAGAACAAAACTCACCACCATTGTCAGTCCTTAAACATTTTATTTTCCTTCTAGTCTAATTTTCCACAAGGTTTTTAAATTCCTTAAAATGACTAAACACTATTGTTTTACTTTTCAAAAAATAAACAAATGCCCTTCTTGAATAATCATCTATGAACGATACATAATATCTTGATTTAGATAAAGAAGGAACATTTACTAGACCAAAAACATTGGAATGTATGTAATCAAGTAAATCAGAAGATTTGTGAGGACTAGAGTAAAATGAAATATAGTGTTGTTTACCATATATACAATGTTCACAAAATTCGAATTCAAGGTTACAATCATCAAACCCTTCAACTAGGTTTTTATTCTTCAAGGTTTTTAAACCTTTTTCACCAATGTGTCCTAGCCTATGATGCCTGAGCATAGTCTTTTCTGCTGGAAGTTTAACTTCCATAGAGTTTGCACTATTAGGAACTTTTACCTCCTTTTCTCCATGAGTAGCCTTTTGTGACTTTGCAGAGACACTATTGCATTGCATAGCATGTGCATCTAGCTTATACAAGCTACCAATACAAGCACCCCTTGCTAGCACCATTGAGCCTCTAGTCATCTTCCATCCATTACCAGAGAATGAGAATTGTACTCCAACACCATTCAACTTACTAACAGAGAGTAAATTTTGAGCAAGACCTGGTATATGCATTACATCATTGATTCCCTTCACTCTTCCATCAGGGAACTTAATTCTGACTCTTCCACGACCAAAAATTTCCAGCGATGAATCGCTTGCCAAATACACCCTTCCACCATCATATTTTTCATACTTAGTGAACTAGTCTCTATGAGATGCCATGTGGAAAGATGCTCTAGAATCAATCAACCAGACATGATTTGATGCCTGAGTTGCCAAGGCTGCAATGAAGGCATCTGCATCACTCTGAGAAGAATCATTGTCAGAATTCTTCTTCTTCTTCTTCTTTTTCTCCTCTTTAAAATCCTTTTGGACATGACTAGGTTTCCCATAATTCCAGCACTTCACCTTGGACTTCTTTCCAAGAGACTTTGATCTCCCCTCTGATTTGGATTTGGACTTCTTGTCCTTCTTCTTGCCTTTTTCTTTAGATTTTTCCTCCTAACGTAAGAGCCTCCTTCACCATCTCAAAATATTTCCTTCTCATCTCTTACGATAACAAAGCAACAACATCTTCCATCTTAAAAGTGGATGTCGTACTCCCAATAGCCATCACCAAGTGATCGCAAGAATCTGGAAAAGAACACAATAGTAGCATACAACGATCTTCTTCATCAATCTTAACACCCACATATGCTAACTGGGAAATCAACATGTTGAAAGCATTCAAATGATCAGCAACAAATGCTCCTTGCATTTTCAAAGAATACAACTTCTTCCTTAAGAACAACTTATTCACCAAGGACTTGCCCTGATAAATAGCTCCCAATATTTTCCACAAAGAAGATGCAGTCTTTTCTTCATGAACATTAAGAAGAATAGAGTCTGCCAAACAGAGCCTTTTCAGCCCCTTTGATTTTCTATCTGCAAGGTCCCAATCCTCTTGCTTCATTCCTGTAGGCTTCGTTCCAGACACAAGAAGCCACAAATCATGATCAACCAACATATCTTCCATTTTGATTTTCCACAACTCAAAATTATTGCCATTGAATTTCTCAATTTCAATCTTTCCTCACATGCTTGCCATCTTAATTTGTAATTCAAATTACCAGACTTCTACAAGACTCCCACTGAAATAGAATTGACATAAAAAACCCAACCTACCCACAAGGATAACACAACTGGCCAAGCTTTGATACCACTTGTAAGGAAAGCTTAGGTGTGAAACAAACTCTCCTAACATCAAAACCTCAGGGAAGAATGTAGAGGTGAATTTAAATTTTTAATTACAATCCAATTAAGATACATGTGAAAGGATTAACAAAATAGAGAAATGAACATACACAATTTGAACACCAGATTTATGTGGGAAAACCCTTATGGGAGAAAAACCCACCACACCAAGAAAATCCTCTTTGTATTATAGTAAAGAAAATTACATACAGAGTTCAGACTTAACTTTCCAATGTCAATTTATAGCAACAACATTTCCTTGATCAACCTTGTACAAAATATCCCAGTTACAATGCTCTCTGAATTGAATTCATACACATTGATCACATATCGAAATGTTCACCGAACTGATCATCATCTTTGATTACATAGTATATCCATGTCATTCATGGTCTATTGATCTTCCTCATAGGAATGACCGCAACAGTCCCATTGCTAGCGGTTCACATTCCGCTTCTCTGATTGGTTGAAAACAAACCATGTAGGATAGACATTCAGTCAAGGCGTTCAAACAGTATCGCATGTCGGTGAGACACTAGGTCGTGTCTCCCTGATGCCACAATGCCCGATTGTCATTATTGGCCAAAGTAACCACCATTGGCAAGAGTCATATCGAGTTCAAAACTATCGCTCAGACTCACTCTATTGCTAAGACATCATATCAATATCCACTGCAGAACCATTGGCCAAACCATTGCTATTGGCGAGAGGTCATACCGAACAGAAATCCATCTTGTGCAGATCTATCGGCGAGACAAGTGCTATCGGCAAGAGCTCATACTGAAAACATACCCGTCAGAAAGACAAACAATATCGCTAAGACTTCACAACAATTTTCAATTCATGTAGCTCTATCGACGAGACCATTGCTATCAGCGAGACATCATACCAAGCACAAAACAATCAAAGAGAGCAACGCTATCACCAAGAGATCATATCGAATGCACCAGCCTGTTGATGAGAGAAAAACCATTGGCAGGAGTTCATACCGAAGTTATATTCCCATCGGTGAGACCATAGCCATCGGCAGGAGATCATACCAAGTGCAAACCTTTCGATGAGACCACAACCATCGCTTAGACTCTTATCGAGCCTTCATGTCACCCTGATGACTTCGAGTGTATAATTGTCAGCGAGACATATCTTGTTGGAATGAGTCATTCCAAAAGTTCACATCTCTCCTCGATGCCACTTGTCGCCAAGAGTCTCTCGATATCCAATAGAAACCAAACCATCGACAAGATATCTCCTTAGGCAGAAAGAGTTAGATCTTTCACAGCTATCGACATGTCTTGCCGATGACTCCCATCGGAAAGATAGAAACGTCTTGGTGACCTGAGTATTTCAAATGATTAGAACACAACTGCTAGTCGGTAAGACTTCTAGAGGGTCTCACCGACTTTTCTCTTTCAGGAGTTTACATGCCGGTAAGATTGAGGCACATTTTCCAACAGATTTTAAATGAGACCTTATTCAAGGATTCAGTATTGAAATCACAAAAACTAAATCAAATAATTCATAATATCATTCAACACAATAAATTTGAGAAGGAAAAATGATGCTTTTTATTGATAAAAAGGAGTTTTGCTTTTACAAGTCTTTGAAAAGTATTGAAAATACATAAAACTTGCTGCTCTATATTGAAACTCTCTCAAATTCAGTTACAATATTTTCTTTTGCATAAGCCAAAAAGAAGCATGAAAGAACTGACTCTAAACAAAGTTGAATGCTTTTCTTTATAGAAAACCTCCTCCAAATAACTGAAGATGAACCTCGTGGAAGATGTTGAGTTTGAATGAATGTGGAACTCCTCTAAACTGGTTGTGAATCATGCAAATATTTTGTGAAGAAGAGTTAAATTGAGTTGTTGACCTCTTGACCTTTGCATGCTCCTTAAAGTGTGCCCCCAATTGAACTTGAATTGATCTTTTGAAAAAAGCATGAAAATTGATTGAAAAGCTATCCTTAAACACTTTACATGAAGTTTTCAACTTTCTAGGTGTACAAGGAAAAAAAACCTTTATTTTAGGTCTTGAAACTGCTCTAAAATTCATGCTTTTGGCCACAAACTCCTCTCAACTCTAGTTCTAATCATGTGGGCTTCTTATGTAGGCCTAAATTGACTGAAATTGCCTCTAAACTAAATGTTTAAGCTAGTCAACTTGCCATTATCTCATGAATATCTTTTGCATGATAGGCATGAAATTTTTTAATTTGAAGAAGACTAAAACCCTTAGGATGGTGTAGGAGAAGCTTTAGACCATTAAATGAGGCATGTTTTTGTAACTTCCCTTATCAACATCACCATTGCACTTGACTTGTAGCTTCCTTCAACATGATTGTTATTTTAAAACCTTAACCTAGGTTTTAGCTAGGGTTTGGATATGTTGACTTTCCTTCATACACCACAAGTTTTGATGGTCATTACTTGCACTTACTATCTTGATAATACAATCCTTATTGGCCTTGTACAGTCATTTAGATATCTGCACTGTTCAAGATCACTGTCCTTGTTCTTTAAAACTCTCTCTCTTCTATGATAACTTCCTCATTTCCATAGTTATGAAGTTATTTGTTCCTAGTTCTAACTTTCATAGAATTGTTCCTTATTTACCTTTGTAATACCAATGTATTTGGATTGTCAGAACAATCATTAAGACTATCCTTCATCTTTTATCTTTGCAATAAGGTTTTTTTAATAGATACCCCTTGCTCATTTAGTTGACTGTCACACATACTTTATGCAAAATTTTATTGTACTTTTCCCTTTTCCATGAATATTTTTGCCTTGATATCCCTTACTTTATGTGCCTCATACCTCTCATCAATTGCATTGTCCTAAGGTTTCATAGTCATAATAGGTATTGACTATGCACAAATCACAAAGACATTAAATAAATGCCTTTACCATAGTCATTTAATGACAATGACTTATATAAGGTTATGGCTTCCCATTTTCAAAGTCTAACACTACCCCTTCACTAAACCCTTTTCAACACATGTGTTGGAAGTTTGTGTTGTAATTGATGTCAATAGATCTTTCTTGTTCCATTGATGTCAACCTATGGAGATGCTTTGATTAGTTGCATTATGTTGTCATTAGCAGTATCACTGATTTCAACTTCCAGTGTTGCTTTGATGATCATATGCTTGTGGATGTTCAATCTCTTGTGTGGTTGAGATGGTGTTTGTGGGGCTTGGTTTCCAAGTGATTTTGAGAAAATTTGAATAAAAGAGGGAAGAATGTGGTAAAGAGTGTTCAGTATGGCAAAGTGGTGTTTAGTATTTTGCTCTAAAAATTTTCATGGTTGAAGATCTTCTTTTGTGGTTTAGATGTGTTGATCAAAGGTGTTTAGAGGTGTTATATATAAAGTTTCTTGTTCTTGATCATTGTACAGAGAAAGTTGTGTTCACCAATGTGTGAACTGTGAAAATAGTGTTGTTTGAAAGAAATAGTTTTTCTCTGCATTTCTCTATAGTGTGGTTTCTAGTCTTGTGGATCTGAGGGTGTGCATATATTTCTCATATCTATCTTCAGTCTAAAGTGTTTGTGTTTTGGTTCTCTTCAAGGTTGGATTCATTAGTTACAATGTGTGGAAGGTTAATTGGTTGTACAAAATGAGTATGTTCTTCAGGTGTATGATGTTGTGAAGGATTTATTAGATTTCAGGGTGTTGATGGAATATTCTATATTGTGTTTAAGTTTTTTGTGTTTTCCATGAGTCATCTTTGGATTTGGTGAAGCATGTACTTAAATGTTTAATGGTGTCAACACAAGTTTGACCAACTTTGGGTGTTTACACTAATTATGGATATGATTCAATGTTTATGGAAGCATGGCGAGGCATGCATGTAAGGATTTAGGTTTGAGTTGAGGTGTGATGTGGTTTTCCTTCATTCCTCTCCACCATGGGAATGTATTGGTGTCAAACTAATTGGAATTTGCACATTTGAGGTGCATATCCAACCTTGTAGATTCTTTTCAAGGTTGAATATGGTATGCATGTGTGATGAATTGATGAGGGGAGGTAGAGTGAAGTGTGTGTGATGTGAATTATGATGTGAAGTGTGAAAGTGCGAAGTGTAGTATGAGCTTTGACGACTAAGACTATTGGAAGTAGTTAGCAGAAGGTGTCTACATTCCACAAAGAGAGTGTGAATGTATTGGAGGTGTAGTGGTGGAAATTTTATGTTTCTCTAAGGTGGATTTATCATTGTAACAATCTTCTATCTTCTTCTTTCTAATATGGAAATGATCCCTTCGATAGTGATCCTATTGTATTCGATGTTTTAATTACTTTATATTGTTTTTCCCTTCTTGGGTTTTCCACGTAAATCTAGTGTTCTCATGTGTATGAATATATTTGCATTACTATTTCTCATGTTTAATTTATGCTAATGCATGATTAAGGTTTAATAAGGGTTTAAGGATTAATATAGATCTGAATGTTAATCAGGGCTTGGATGTTTTAGTGTACAACTAATTCACCCTCCTCTCAACTGTCTTGTTCATTCAACAATTGGTATCAAATCAAGGTTCCTTAGAAGAAAGATTAACCACTTGAGGTAGATCTGGGATCCTATATAAGGAGGCTCCTCTATTTGATGGATCTGATTATGCATTTTGGAAAACTATGATGGAAGGATTCCTTATTTCTCTAGGGTTTGAAATTTGGAAGTCTCTTGAAACTGGATATACAATGTCTACAAATGGGCTAAGTATTGATGATGAGATCAAGGCATATGAGAACAATGGAAAAGCAAGGTATTCTCTTTTGAGTGGTCTTTCTAATTCAAAACTTGTAAAATTTATGATTCTTAAAACTACCAGTAAGATCTAGAAAGAGCTTGATAGTATCTATGAAGGATATGATAAGGTCATGCAAGCAAAGATGCAAAATTTAAAGACTAAATTTGAAATCCTAAGAATGACAGAAGATGAATATATCATAGGCTACATGTATAGAGTCGATGAAGTTGTCAATTCCATCAGAGGCCTTGGGGGAAAACTTGAAGAAGATGAGGTGGTAAAGAAGGTATTAAGAAATATTCCTAAATCTTATAGTCATAAGGTTTCTACTATTGAATAAGTTTAGAATTTAGATCATTATTCTAGAGATTAGTTGTTTGGTGCTTTAACTACTTTTGAATTGAGAGTGTTTGGTCCAAGTGATTCAAGAAAGAGATTGGTTTTAAGGTTGGAAAAGAAGAGAAGAATGAGGAATTTGATCCAGATGAGTTTGATGAGCTAGAAGAAAACTTTGTGAGGAGATTGAAAAAGGGCATTAGGAAATACAAAGGTAAGTTACCTTTCAATTTTTTTAATTGTAGAAAGTTAGGTCATTATGCTTCAAGATGTCTAGTCAAAGATTCAAATGATAGATTTAAGGAGAATAAAGGTAAATCAATTAAGAGAAGTTATTATGTTAAAGAAGATGCCAATATATCTGATGATGAATGTGATTACCTAGATGATGAAAATGATGAATTCTTGCTCATGGCTCTAAATGTTGGAAATAATTCTACTAACTCGAAGAGATGTATGAATTTGATCTGGAAGCAGGTAATAATGGAACTATGGTGACTAATTTTCAAGCTAGAGAGGACAAAAACTACTTGATTGTTGACATCAAATGCTCAAATCACATGACAGGTGATAAAATTAATTTTACTAAATTTGAGAAGTTTGAAGGACATATTGTAAAGTTTGGTGATGATACATCTACTAAGATATGTGGAAATGGTTCAATCAGTTTTGATGGAAAGCATAATAAAAATGATGTTCTTTATGTTAAGGGTCTCTGACATAATATTCTAAGTGTAGGATAAATGTGTAGTAAAGGATATAATATTGTATTTTAGAATGGTGGTTGTGAGATTAGGAAAGGATCTAGAACTCTGGTTGTTGTAGGAAGAAAGACAGATGGAAATGCTTATCAACTTAAGGGTACTAATGGTATGTGCTTTATGACTCAAATAAATGAATGTTGGCTATGGCATAGAAAAATTTGTCACATCAATTTTGATAGCCTAGTTAGAATTAGCTCTACTCAAGCTGTGAGAGATCTATTAAAGATTACAAAGCCTATAAATGCAATTTGTAAGGAATATCAAGTTGGAAAACAAACAAGGAAAAGGTTCAATGTCAAAGAATATTCCATTGTAGGACCTTTGGAGTTGGTGCATACAAAAATTTGTGGGCCTATAAAAACAAGAAGTTTTCAAGGTGACAAGTATTTCATGTTATTGACTAATGATTACTCTAGAACGATAGGAAACTTTTCTCAAAGAAAAATTAGAAACTCTAGATAAGTTTAAGGAATTTAAAGCTATGGTTGAAAATGAAATGGATATGAAAATAAAATGTTTAAGATATGACAGAGGTGGAGATTTCACCTCCAATGAGTTCAACAGATTTTGTGAAGATCATGAAATAAATAGACATCTATCAACTCCTAGGACTCCTCAATAGAATGGAGTGATGGAAAGGAAGAATAGGATTGTTCAAGAAGCAACAAGGACAATGATGAAGGAAGATAATCTACCAGATGTCTACTAGAGAGAAGCAATTCATACTATAGTCTACATACTTAATAAAGCACAAGAAAGGACAAACAGTTCAAAGACTCCCTATGAGTTGTGGTATGGAAGAAATCCTATTGTTAAGTATTTTAGAGTATTTGGAAGCAAGTTCTATATCAAAAGATATGAAGAAACCTTAGGAAAGTTTGATGCAAGATTTGATGAAGGAATATTTCTTGGATACTCTACAAAAAGAAAGGCTTACTAGTGCTACAATAAGAGGCTAAAAAGGATTGTTGAAAGTGCAAGTGTCAAAGTGAATGAAGACTTAAAATTTTATTGTTGACAAATGGATATGTATCAGATGAGTCTTCTTGCAAAGAAGAAGAAAAGGATGAATTTAAGGAAAAAGAAGTACATATTGAAGAGTAAGAAGCTTCAAAAAGGATCCCTAAGACTCCTCAGTATGTGCTGAAGAATCATTCTAAATATTAGATCATTGGTGACAAAATAAAAGGTGTATTAATAAGAAGGAAGACTGCTATGATAGAAGAACAAGTAAATTTATGTTTAGGTTCAAAAGTTGAACCTAAAACAGTGATTGAGGCATGCAAAGATGAATTTTGGATCAAGACCATGGAAGAAGAATTGATGTAGATTGAGAAGAATCGGACTTGGGAAATTTTCCCAAGACTAGTGAACAAAAATGTGATTGGAATTAAGTGGGTGTTCTGGAACAAACTAAATGAGAGTGGAGAAGTGGCCGGGAAAAAAACAAGGCTTGTGTGTAAAGGCTAATCACAAGTAGAAGGAATAGACTTTGAAGAGACATTTGATCTGATGGCAAGGATGAAGACTATTAGGATGTTTTTGGAATTTTCAACACAAAGATTTCAAATTTTATTAGATGGATGTGAAGTCTACATTCTTGAACAATGAGTTGGAAGAAGAGGTATACATTGAACAACTAGAAGGATTTTAGTTGTCAGAAGATCCTAATATGGTCTATAGATTGAAGAATGAAATGTATGGACTCAATCAAGATCCTAGAGCTTGGTATGCAAGATTAGATAGGTACTTGTTACAACAGGGATTCAGTAAAGGTACCAAAAAAAACAATCTTTATTTTAAAGTTGAGAAAGATCAAATTTTGATTGTGGTTGGTATGTTGATGATATAATCTTTGGAGGAAATGAAAATACATGCAAGAGATTTACAAAAGAGATGCAAGAATAGTTTGAGATTTCTATGTTTGGGGAGATGAATTTATTCCTTGGACTTAAAATCAATCAGACAGAGAAAAGAATATTTATATCACAGCCAAAGTATGTCAAGGGAATATTGAAGAAGTTTGGAATGAAAGACTCTAAACTGGTATGTACTCATATGGTTACTAGTTGCAAGCTAAGTAAGAATGAAGAATCTCCTAAGGTTGATTAGAGCAAGTATAGATCAATGATTAGAGGACTACTATATTTGAATGCTACTAGGCTAGATATCATGCATGAAGTTTATCTTGTGGCTAGATTTCAAGAAGATCCTAGAGAGTCACATGTGGTAGTAGTAAAAAAAAAATTAGATACTTGAAAGGCACTCTAGAACATGGTTTATGGTATCCAAAGGGTACAAATTTCTCTCTAAGTGCTTATACATATACAGATTAGGTAGGTTGTGTGGATGATAGGAGAAGTAAAAGTGGTGGTGCTTTCTTTCTTGGAAGCAGGTTGGAGTCTTGGCTAAGTAAGAAGCAAGATTCAGTGTCATTATCTACTACAAAGGAAAAATACATTGTTGCAACATCATGCTACACACAGGTGTTGTGGATGAAGCAAACCTTGAAGTATATTAGAGTGTTATATGATGAACCAATTCCTATCTTATGTGACAATACAAGTTCTATCAATATTTTAAAGAATCTAATAATGCATTCAAGGAAAAAGCATATCTTAATCTAGTATCACTTTTTGAGAGAAAATGTTGCAAACAATGAGGTGAAGTTGGAGTATGTTCCTACTAAGGATCAAGTTATAGATATATTCACTAAGGCTCTTCCTAAGGATACTTTTGAGTATCTTCAGGAGAAGTTAGGGGTTAATGCCCCTCCTTTCAATTATATGCATAAGGATATGCATCAGTTTAGTGGATTTCAAGATTTATTCCTTGTTATGGATTGATGTTGGTGGCTACCTCTCAGGGGGAGTAGGTAGTGGCATTGTTGGTTGTTGTATTCAAGAGGAGTAAGTATTGTCATTGTGTGGTATATAGGTGTTTTCCTTTATTAGCTTTGTCAAAGGATATGTGCAGTAGTTGCTGGTTGGTGTAGTATGTTGTGTACTCCTAAAGGGGAGTGTGCAAAGAAGGTGTGAAGAAAGCAAAGTGCAATAGAAGAAAAGGAAGTAAAAGATAAGGTTACAGAGAAGTTGTTCCTTATAGGTGTTGCCATTGGGAGAGAGAAACTGTATGTGATTGGTGTCAAAGGAGAAGCAAAGAAAATAAAATATGTGTTTTCTTTTTCCATTGATGTTAAAGGGGGAGAGATTTAATTGAAAAACCATATGAAGAAAGGAGGAGAGAAGTCCTGTAAAAGAGAAAGTATTGGAAAGTATAGATGCTTGTGTAAGGGGGAGCAATATGCACTATGGTGTAGTATATGAGTTGGTGATCAGAGTTATTATTGTTTTTGATGGTTTTTCATATCATTTGTTGCCATTAATGACGAAGGGGGAGATTTTTAGAAGTCTATGTCATCATTGATGTCAATAGATCTTTGTTGTTGCATTGATGTCAACCTATGGATATGATTTGATTAGTTGCATTATGTTGTCATTAGTAGCATCATTGATGTCAACCTCTAGTGTTGCTTTGATGAGAATATGCTTGTGGATGTTCAATGTCTTGTGTGGTTGAGATGCTGAGAAAGTGTTACAAATGTTGAGATGGTGTTTGTGGTGCTTGGTTTTATGTGCTTTTGAGAAAATTCAAATAAAAGAGGGAACAACGTGGTAAAGAGTGTTCAATATGGCAAACTAGTGTTTAGTTTTTTGCTCCACATTTCTTCACGGTTGAAGATTTTCTTGTGTAGTTCAGATAGGTTGATCAAATGTGTTTAGAGGTGTTATATACAAATTTTCTTGTTCTAGATCATTGTGTAGAGAAAGTTGTGTTCGCCAGTGTTGTCTAAGAGAAATGGTTTTGCTTTGCATTTCTCTATAGTGTGGTTTTTGGTCTTGCATATCTAAGGGTGTGCTTACATTTCTCATATCTATCTTTAGTCTGAAGTGTTTTTGTTTTGGTACTTCGCAAGGTTGGATTCATTAGTTATAGTGTGTGGAAGGTTAACTAGTTGTATAAAATGAGTATGTTCTTCAGTTGTATGATGTTGCAAAGGATTTGTTGGATTTCAAGGTGTTTATAGAATATTCAAAATTGTGTTTGTGTTGTGTGTGGTCCACAAGTCATCTTTGGATTTGGTGAAGTGTGTACTTAAATATTTAATGGTTTCAACATAGGTTCGGTTGAACTTGGGTGTTTACACTAATTGCGGATATGCTTCGGTGTTTATGGAAGTGTGGCGAGGCATGCATGTATGGATTTAGGGTCAAGTTAAGGTGTGATGCTGTCCACCTTCATTCCTCTCCACTACAGGAATGTTTTGGTGCCAGCCTAATTTGAATTTGCATATTTGAGGTGCATAGCCAACCTTGTAGATTATTTTCAAGGTTGAAGATGGTATATATGTGTGACAAATTGATGAGAGGAGGTAGAGTGAAGTGTGTGTGATGAAAATTATGATGTGAAGTGCGCAAGTGTGAAGTGTAGTATGAGATTTAATGACTAATACTACTAGAAGTAGTGAGAAAAAGGTGTCTACATTCTACAGAGAGTGAGAATGTATTGGTGTAGTGGTCGAAATGTTTTGTTGCTCTGAGATGAATTTATCATTGTAACAATGTTCTATCTTCTTCTTTCTAATTTGGTAGTGAGCCCTTCTTTCTTTTGGGCAGTAAGCCCTCCGGTAGTGAGCTTATTTTATTCGATGATGCAATTACTTTATATTGTGAGCTAATCCTCATCGTGGTTTTTCCCTTCTTGGGTTTTCTATGTAAATTTGGTGTCATCATGTGTATGAATGTGTTTTCGTTACTATTTCTCATGTTTACATTCTACTAATGCATGATAAGGGTTTAAGGGTTGTTAAGGGTTTAAGGATTAATGCAGATTTGAATGTTAATGAGGGTTTTGATGTTTTAATGTATAACTGATTCACACCCCTCTCAGTTATCTTGTGCATTCAACAACATGACTATACACTATATGCATAAGAAATAACATTGCCTTCATGCTTCATTACAAGTATGGGAATTCCATCCTTTCTCTAAAGCTGCCCTCATGCCTAACTTCTATGTTGATATGTCATAAACTCCAATTCCTTCTACAAGGACTATTATCTTCTCTTCAAGACTTTGTCTTTGTGTCACTACCCTTTACATTGTTGTTAATTATCCTCAATGGTGATAATTGTGCATTTTTAAATCTATTGACTATCACCTAGAAAGGGACTATCATACTTAGTATTTATGGTTCACTATCCTACATTTAACTATCATAAGAACATTAACTTCCCACCACAATACTTTGCTTGCATTGCTCATTTGGTTGTCTTGATTTGCATATGACTATTGACTGCTATGTATAAAAGAGGTTTGTGCTATGCTAAGTGTTGATGGTGTTTTCTGCACAACAACAACTCAGACAGAATGCAATGTTCTATCTCTCTTGAAAGGTAATTTTCAATAATAAATCACTAAAAATCACCCCAAGGTCTCTCGGGTGTTAGGTCATAACAATGCATAAACAACTCAGATAATATGTGAAAATGCTGGTAATCACAATCGGACCTTACTACAAGCAAACTGTATCTTTCCACTTATCAGATCTTGCAATATGATGATCTTAAATCCTAAATCTAACCAGATAATAAAGAAATAGCAAAAGACAAGGGTGCAGGGATATGATAAAATCCAAATTATTCCTAGAATGAACAATATAAATGACAGATATCTGGAATGGACCTATCTCAAATAACCAGTTCCTGATCAACCCACAATGCAATCTTACAAGAACGGTGCAATCTTCTGAGGTATACAGATTTTCAAATCATAGACATTCATCTACAATCGAACTTAAGCACATTAAATATATGGTCCAGGTTGACTTCACCAGCCTACTACAATCAGATAGTTACTGGGAGTATAGACCAGAGATAGCTACAAACATTCCAAATATAAAATCATAAACATCATTCATCAAGCTAAAACTAATCCAATTCTGAACACTAAACCCTAAATCTTCAAGCAATTTCAAAGATAAAACAATAGGAACCATGCAAGATGGAATAACACAAAAGATTGCACCAGGAAAGCCACAATGTCTTCAATTGTATTAAATCACCAAAATGTTGCAACAATTCCACTGTTCTGATACAGTATTTGCTTCAAGAAATTCACAAAATCCTCTAACTCTATAGTCTCTTCTCTTTTAATTTCTAATGTCTAACATCTAACCCTTTACAACGAGGCAAGAAAGCCCTCTTATAGCAAAACCCAGGACATGTCGGCCCAGCCAAATATTTACAAAATAAGAAAAACTGCCAAAACAAGTCGGCCAAGGAAGAATCAAACCAAGGCACACATTAAATGCCATTCACCACCAAGGTCGGCCTTGACACAATCCTCAATGCAGTCTGGTCCAATGCATGCCCTATGATAATAGAGAAGCACAAATCTCGAAATGGGCATTAACTGCCACTTCCCTTATCTTTTCTCTGAACCGATGACCCTTGGACCCTCAAGAATGTTCCATCCAACTTGGTGACAGGTGGCAAAGGCAATACCCTAAGCCGACATTTAATGGAGTCAATTTCATCCTTTAACTATTCAACCATTTTATCCCAATCCTCCTTGTTGGCCAGATACCTATCCATCACTGCCAGATAGGTGGCTGCATCATCAAGCTGGTGGCTTGTTACTACACTTTCAGAATCTGAGGCATAAACCTCATGCCACCACTCTTTCAGCTATTCCAGACTTAGATATTTTGGAGCTATCTTCCTCCTTCCAGTCATCACCTCAAAGAAGGCAATGCATCCATCATCTACTGTAGTGAGATCTCCATCAATTTGTTTCTTCTGTTTCAGGATCTTTTTCATGGCCTTCTGCCTAATCTGCAGAGCCTCAAACCATTCCTAGGGTTCATCCAATCTGAAGGAAAGAAGAATTCCATCCACAATCAGCTGTTCTTTGCCATATCCCATGATAACTCTTGATTTCTGCAACAGGAGGTCCATGTCCTCCTTGTCCTTAGACAGTACATGCTCCAACAGCTCCTTGGCCCAGACTGCATCCTTCCCAACTGAAAGGATGTCCTTGATGGTATCATCTCCCTTCGTTTGCACACTCATCGGCCAATCTATTGCAGCTTGAGCTGAGGCTTTCATCTTCTCAATTCTGGAGATTGTTTCTTTGGGCAGAAAACCAGGAGTAGCTGAAGAAGAGAGATGGAGAGACTACAAGGGTTTCATTACCTCCTCCAAGCATTTCCTTAATCTTTTGTTTTCTTCCTTCAACTCATGCTTAGTCTAGGTTTCCTTCCTCAATCTACTGATGATAACAGCACTGGACCCCTCATACTCCTCTATGTCTTGCTCCATGGAAGCAGGCCCAAGGTTGATGGTTTGCACATTATAGTCATGACTGGTGACATCCTCTCTTGTTTTGTCTGTGGCAGGGGTGGCAATATGGATAACCCTGTTGTTTGTTTCATCTCTTTCCACCCTTGAGATTACCCTGGCTACCTTCCTTTTCTTCCCTTTGCTAATCTTAGACAGCATTTCATCCCAATCCAAGGGAGTGTCTTCAACAACCTGTTTCTTTCTTGCTATCTCTTTTTCAAGCCAGTCTGGGGCTGCAGGCTCTACCCAGATTTCTTCTATTCTGATTTCCTCTGACTGTTCTATTGTTTTTTCTTCTTCCTCTGTAGTTATTTTCTCCTCCTCCTTCTTGGAAAGATGCTCACTTTGATCAATTTCTTCAAGCTCCACCTCCTGCACTGGTGATGGGGTTCCAAAAGGGATGTCTTCTTTCTGCTCAGGAGATCTGTACCTCTACCATTCTTTGGAGAGTCTTCATACATCACCAGAGGGGAAGGATGCTTCTCAACCTCCTCTGCTTCGAGCTCAGCTGCCTCGCAAAAGAGTGTCCCTTCCTCGAATGGCTCCACCTCTCCGCTAGTTTCATGCTTCTCCAGAATTTCCTGTTCAAGTGCACTTGGTGGAGGAGAAGTAGCCTTAGATGGTTCTGCAGTTGGTGATTTTGGCGGAGGATCTTCCTTTGGCATAGTGTCCTTTGGAGAGGGAGTCCTGGATCTCCTTGTGTAAACTTTTGCTTTCTCCCCTCCTGAACTCTCCACATCGACAATAGGAGGCTCATCCTCTGAGGCACCCTGACCCTTCTTCTTTGAAGTCCTGGTTGTTCTTGCTTTCTTCGGTGGTGGAGGAACTTCTTCCTCTTCTGCTTTTTCCAACTCTTCCTCATCAGAGGACTTACTAAGCTTCAAATTCTTCCATCTCCTCTTTCCTTTTGGCTTCCTTTTTGTTTCGGGCTCACCTTCCTTGGGGCCTCTAATCTTTATCTTGAAAGGAGAGCTCTTTGCAGTTTTCCCTTTGGGGTCATCTTCCCCGGATTCCTCTGAAGTGGACATGGGGTTGAGGTTTCCCATCAAATTGAAGGTACAAATCACCTTCTCACTTTCAAGCTCCCAAATCCTATGTTTCAACCATGCAGCAATAAATTTCATAACGGAGGCCATCAAGTCCTCCAGCTCCGTGACCTCATCATCATTCCAGCTGATATCGCCAATTGATCTATCCTTCACAGCCTCATAGGCATGATCCTGCACTAAGTTTCCATCATCTTCCAGTTGATCCGGGATTAATTTGACATTGTACTGTCTTATGGCCTCGACAGGGAGTCTGGAGTATCTCTTCTTTCTGGCCTCAAGATCATCTTTGATGTTGGCCCAATAATCTTCTAGGTCATCTTTGTGCCAGTATTCCCTTGTGGCCTTCTTCTGCGCTTCTCCAGTGATGTCAAAGTTCATCCTTTTGGAGTGGAAGGAGAAACCATATGCTGCCAATTCTTCTCCTGCAGTATGTGCCGATTGGATGGATGGACACACCTCTGCCACACCAATTCCAAGAGGAAAATCTCCACCGAAACCCGTTTTATGCTTTTCTCTCTTCACAACGGCATCAAATTCACAAATCTTCCTCACAATCTCCAACAGAACAATGTGATCAGTAGGATATCGAGGTAACCTATAAGGAGCGACCGCGCATCCATCAACCCTTATGTAAGTGAATGTGGAAAATTGAATGAACCAGGCTCCGTAGTTCTTTATCAGACCTCTGGCTCCATCTGACAGCCTCATATGCTCAACATTCTGTAACATCCAGGTAATATGCATTGTGAATGCATCATTAGCCCTTCTGTAATCTTTGTGTCCTAAATGTAGCTCCGGGTAAACCTCATAGACTATATCTTGTCCAAGTGTCCCCTATGGATTCAGACCCTTGTATGGATAGAACCGGGCTAACACATACATGACATAAGAGGACATAGTGAACCTCTTAGCCTCCAAGATGTTCCTTAATTGTTTATCAATTTCAGCACTAATGAGCCCTACCCAGTGATAGTTAGTTCCCTGTTCAATCCTGGTGATCACATGGACCATCTAGCTCTCTAGCACTCTGACAGTCTTCAGACCAGCTATTCTACTCAGAAATGTTATTGCATCATAAATGTCTGACCTGAATTTAACTCTATGCAATTGCTTGGGTAGTTTAGAATGATGTGACTTCGGCTTCTCCAACCAAGAGTTGATTATCTGTTGGGCTTTGTTGGGCTCCTTCTCATAATATGTTTTGGCCGTGTCAATGTTCAGAGCACATACTGAGGGTAGATCAGGCATGTCGAAGGCTTGTGCAATGGAGATAGGATTGAAGTTTGCCAAGACCCTTCCCTCGGTCCTGACAACCCTTTGGGTATCGAAATCATACTGCCTGGCACATTCCAGAATCAGCTCATAGCACTGGACTGCTGGAGGAAACCCAGCCACATTCACAAGTCCAGATTTCATCATTCCCTGCCTTAAGGCTGACAGATCCTTCTCAGTGTCCTCTATTTAAATTCTTCATACCTCCAAGCCCCAACATTGGTGTCAGACACCCCGGACCATACGGAGGATATCCTGCTCTCAGGAACTGACTCTTGACGTCTAATCTTAATCGTTCTGCCTTAGAAATGGACGACCCCTCCGTGCCACCCTTAGATTTTCTGGCAGCAGCCTTGCTTGATTCAGCCTACACTCACAAAAGACATCATTAATATTCAATTATTGTTCATATTCCAAGCCAAAGGTTAGCATAAAATCATATAAAGCAATTAAAATCCATCACAAACTACTAATCCTTGAAGATCGGGAGAAATAAGGCAGTCCGGGAAAATCGCGCAAACCGGGAAAATCCGGTTGGGGCAGAATTTCAAGAAATCCGACCCAAACGGATTCTCGCTGTCGAAGCACCATTAGTCCAATAAATCATTAGTTCAACTAGAAAACCACCAGATTATCATGCAATTCGTTCATTAGCAACAAGAAATAAGCATTTAGCATTTGTTCCATCAATCCTATCTTCGAAAAAACAAAAAGGATAAGACCAGACAGGAAAACTAGGAAGAATCCGGACAGGACAGATTTTCGCGGATAGGCAGAAGTGTTTCGGAAATTACTCCAGTCTGTGGAATTAGCCTAAACCGGGAAAATCCGGGTGCGCGGAAGTTCCGCGGACACCACGGGAACCCAACGAAGGATAACCTGCAAACTGGCGATTAAATGATCGTGCAAACCTTTCTACCTGGATTCTAATGGTCCTGAAATCGATGATAATCAATAAAATTTAGAGTGCAAAGGATTTCAACCTCTAAAACCTCTCAAAGGACAAGTCCTTATGCCAAAATGGCATGCCCTAATTTTTGATGAAAAAACCTTCCGCCATTAAACCCAGGGAAACTTCAAGTTTTAAAATATCAGCTAATGTTTAACCCAAAGCATCCTCGAATCTTCACAGGGTGGGGGTCAGTGTAATATAAGGGCAGGATTGGCAGATCACAACTTAATCCACTATTCTGGGTTGAGCACCAAAGAAAACGCTAACCTCGTGGATGGAAAATTTCACCCTAAAAGATCTAACAATCCATCCCAGAACACCGTCCAACGGACGTACCCACCATCTAATGAATAAATACAAGTATATATGGCACGTGTGATTAGGTTTTACGCAGAAATGAGTTCAACCCTAACCCGACAAGGAGAAAATTGCGACCAAACATGGGCCAACTCGACGTGACCATTAATCAATCATAGAAAACCTAATCATCATGTAAACAAGCAAGAAGGGCCATCGATAACATACCATGGGTCGATTCAGACGAAACTCGAACTCGAAAAAGCGACTGCAAGATGAACACGCCCAGGCAACACAAATCCAGACACTGACACCCAGCAATCCACACACGATCCGGTTGAAATCAATCTTCCAAGCTCAAATGAAACTTTTAATCGCCAGAGCAATCAGCAAGTGAGCAATGAAGCTAGAATGATGCTCAAAATGCCCTAAATCCACCCATATACTCGTCTGAGCAAAGGTACCTTGATTATTAATGGGCGACAAGACACTTCTGACAAAACTGGAAACCCGAGCCCAAGACGGAATCTCAAAAAATCCCAAGATACGCGGAAACGCAGATTTTGCAGAAAGCAGAAACCGGGGAAATGACGAAGTTCAGGATTTTGGCACAATCAGGGAAAATCCGCCAGGACCGGAAAATCCCGGATCCAAGCAAAAACCCGGAATCGGTGAACTCAGCTTTGATCAGACAATGAATCAGAACCCGAAAAATCTGTCGGAACTGGAAAATCCCGGAGTTAGGTGAAAACCCAAATTTTGCTTAAAACTCCATTTTAGTCAATTCAAACCTCAGGGCAAGGTCAAAGCTAACAAGACCAACATGTCCAAACCCTAAAAAGATAAGTCCAATAAAACCAAAGGTCGAAAGACATCCAAAAGAGGGTCCCTACTCCAAGTGGGGCGTGTGTGCAAAAACTGCACAACACTAAGGATTTCCCTTCATGTGATGGAAACCTTTTTTCGGTTCATGACTATCCTCACTACCCTACAAAATATTCCCTCTCATTATAAAGGAGTTTATTGTTTTATTGTCATTATCTTATGCACAAAATTCATGCATGATAACCATCCTACCTTCATATTTGACTATGACTTGAATTTATTTTGTATTGGTTGATGAATGTGCTCATTTATTTTGATGACTTGACTATCTTTGGTTTGCCTTTGATTGTCTTTCATCCTTGCTTCTATTTCCTTGAAAATGTCTTCAAACCCTTGGTGATGACTGTGACTATGTAACTATATTAGGTGTGAAGTTTAAAAAACCTTATCTGTGCATAGGACAATGATTTCCTCATTGCATCAAGTCTTGGTTTCCTCTAGGTTCTTCTTTTCTTGTTCATGATCTATGGATTTGTCTTAATGACTGTGAAAGTTACTGCCTTACATGAGCACTATCCACCATTTAAAACTTCCCTTGGTCATATAGTTTGCATATCTACTATTTGTTGGTGTTTCTAGTTGATGGTATAGTTTCTCCTAAAGGGTTGTTACTCCTTATTCTTAGAGACCCTAGGTCAATGACCAATGAATAGGAGATGATTGGTAAGCTTCTCCTCTGCACTTTAGGCTCTACAGGACTATACCAATTGTATAGTGGTCCTTTTAAAATGTTAAAACCTTTCTTTAATTAAAAAAGCTGACCATATATTATTTGGCACCGAAAATTTGAGCCTGGTTCGCCTTGAACAATCTTGATTAGCTCCCTAGTGCCCTAAAATAACTATTTTTTTCATTTGATCATAATGTTTGCAAACAGATGAAATTTTTTTGAAACGAAATATCATCAGAAAGCTGAAGATCTCAATTTTCCAGTGGTGAAGTTATTTTTCAAAAAGATTGCAGTTTGGTACTAGTTTTTTCTGATTGAAGTCAAATCATGTATTTTGGCTCCTAAGCTCATAACTTATTTCCATGATCTCTGATTTTCACAATTCTTGCAGCGTTGGAAAGGTATTGAGGAGCTCCATCTAGCCATCCATGCACTTTTTCCAGATTTTGTCCCAAGTATTTTGTGGTTTCATTTTTTTCTCAGTGGGTCTACTGAAGGATACTTGGATATTTTGGCAATTGAGAAAGTGTTGTTTTGATCATTGTACTTCATTTCAGCCATATTGTATATGCTGATCTCATATTGTATCATTTGAGAAGTGTATGATCATTGTAATAATGGGTTATTCAATTCATCCATCTGTAATAGTTCTGAATAGGGATAATTATGAGTCATGGAAAAAAGGCATCATAACACATTATAGGTGGCTAAATATTTTTCCACATCTTTATGGACTCATTCTTGAACTAGAAACAACATATAGGAAATCAGTTTGGGTTAATAAGAATGATCATATCATAGGATTGATTGGTTCTAATTTTAGTGTAAGCATCTTCAGTGAGACCTATCATAAGGTCTTCTTTGATATGTCATGCCCACACACAGTTTGGAGCAAAGTTTGGGAGATATTTGGAGATCCACACAAGCATCCATTCCCAGATGATCCTACTTCATATTTCCTCATTCCACTTGATGATGTTGACAACATACCCTATGATGATGACTCCTTAGAGGAGTTTGAATATTGAACGTTTTGATGATCTAAAGACTTCTCCTGCAACTCCTACTTCTCTAGTTGAGATCACATAATCATCTTCTATTGACGAGTCATTGAGTACTTCCAATGATTCATTGCAATAGGTATCTGATAGTCTTCTTGATTGGGATTCCTATTTGACATAAATTGCTTCATTATTTGTGGAGTCTCACATTGTAGATTTGGAGGACAAATTTGAGGGTCTATCTCTCCTATTTGATGAGGGTTTGTCTTCAGAGTTTGTTATAGATCAGTTTCCATTGGTTCCTATTTTGTCATAGTTTTTTGTGATTAGGCATGTACCTGATTGGATTGTGGCATCATCATCTTCATCCAAGAACTTGGAAACACATGAGTATATTTTAGAGACACAATATTCATACATATGGATTCCTCTTCCTAACAATTCCTATCTAGAATGGGAAACATTCCTACAGTTGTACATGGTGTATCTTCTTCCTAAGGGAAGAAACATTGTTTGTAGGCATTGGATTTTGTTTTTTCTTTAGACATTACCCATGTTTGCAGGCGATTACACATTGTGGGGGGGAAATATTATCTCTCTTCTTCCATCTTATGGGGGGGTCATTGATTTTATATACATGATGGATGTAGTCCTTGGGGGGTATCATTGAGTCCTCCATACATCATGTTTGTTTGTTTGTTTTGTTCTTCTCTCATTTGGAGAGGAGTTTTGTCTCACATGGTTTTCTCCTTTTCTCTACTTGTGAGAGATTGCATTGATTTCATTTCATTTTCCATTTTCATTTGTAAATGGGTACCTAACATGGCCTAGTAGTTGAGACCCATCTCCATCTTCATCTTTACATTGTTTGCATAATAATCTTCTCCCTAAGTTACACTTAACAGGAGGTGTTGGTGTGACTAAATGTCTTTTACATAGATAATTCATTCACTAGGTAATTAGGGGACATATTCACATGGTTAAGTTTGCTTAGGATATAAGATTCTTTCTAGAAGTCTTAGTTGGATTTTCTAGAACTTATCTTATCTAGCTAGTATTGCTTGGTTCCTAGGTAGTTAGTTGTCTCATGTCATAGGATTAAGACACTTGTCATGATCTTATCTAATCCTATCTCTCTACCTTGCCTTTATAAGCAAGGAATCTCATGTACATTTGCATCAATTAAATCAATTCAAGCTTATTAAAGTATATTCAACCATTAATTAATCTTGCATTGTGAAGCAAGCTTTCTTTCCATTCTCTTTCTTGTGGAAGTGGTTTTGGTCTAGCAACTGTTCATGGGGGTGTTGGGGATTCACCATTTACTTCTACAATCCCTATATGTTAAAGAAGATCATCACACTACAATGGTGGAAGGCCTTTGATGGGCTAAATCATCTATAAAACCTTCTATGTTTTCAATAACTTCTAGTAGTATGGAAATAAGCATAAAAGTAAATGCAAGAAATTAAAAGGTTTTGATTTAAGTTCTAAATTAGATCCACCTTAGACTTAGGCTTATGGGCATAAAATAACCAACACCTTATCCACATAGGGTCTAGAAATGAAGTAACACTCCTATAATAGACTAACCCCTAGCTTCTAATAAGTTACTACCTTGCAACAAGAAACCGAAAAAAGAACAATATTATTAAACTTCTTTGAAATCCTTATTGTATCATCATAACATTAATATATGAATTGAAATAGATTACTCTGCTCCTTGAACAAAAACTAACAAATCAAATATTTATGATCAACAAATGTGATATGAGAATAAAAAATAATCCTTGATTATATTGATTCAAATGCAAAGTGTACAAAAGTGGAGAGAATGATAGAACTAATATAAATATTAAGTACAATGCAATGATAATTCAGGTCATCTATTATTATTATAGAGTAGACATTACAACATCTCCTTTCTAGGTGTAGAAAAGGAAAGCATTATATAGACTAAGGAAAAGAATTACAAAATTCTGAGAGAATGGAACCCACACAAAAACTACAAAAATTGCCTTTATAGTGTAGGAAATATAACTACAATTCAAATTCAAAATCCTAACCCTAACTCCAACTAGGGTTATAGGAAAAAAAACCCTGATCAGATTACAAATATCAAAATTTCCTCCAAAATAGAGCAACAACTAGTCATAAAAGCCCCTTGACACCTCAACTAGACTCCAACTTGATGGTGTTCATGAATGCATGTATGGCACTCCATGAAATCCATGACCAAAATCAGGAAAAACATACCTTGAAAAATAAATTGACCTTTGAAACACTTCAAGGGATGAATGACACCTCTCATCAATTAATTTGGCTTGGAAGAAGCATATAAATCTAATCTGGAGCCGTTCTAATTTGATCTAGTAGATGAGATACAAACATGCCATTATTGCCTGCATTTATTGTGAAATGAGGTAGCTAGCCATTACACTTTGAATTCTAACCGTTAGATATGAGATAGATGATCGAGATTAGATCTTTGATGGGATTTTAAACATGACCACTAATTTCTGCCCTTGAATCTAGGTTGTTGATTGCCTAGAGAACACATAACCATCATCGAAGGGAAATCAACATATCGAAGTGAGGAAGTTATATTGGTGAGGAGAATGTGCCCACCACCGACTAGGTTGGTAGATGCATATGCGAAAGTAGTCATAAAAAGCACCCACTTGGGGAAACATATCATGGGTTTGTTTCCCTCCCTAGGGATAGCTGCTCATCCAACTCAAATGCAAGAACTTACCCATGCCTTGGCTCATCAGACACCAATGTTGAATCAAGTTTCACAATTGCTAATAGTGCCTCATCTATGGAAACCATTGAATCATGCACCTCCTATTCCTCATTAAATGCATCCCACACAATATAAGACCTACACTCAATAGCCATAGTTTCCCTCATATCTACAAAATTCAGAATTCCCACCTACCCAGTAGAACCAACCCGCAACACAACCGGTTTTCCTTCAGAACTCAGCTTCACAACAAAGTAATGTGGAGAAAGACCAAATTGTTGAGCTAGAAAAAATAGTGAAGAAGCTATATATTGAAACGAAACATCCGAGGAACCAAAATAACCAACTTCAAGCTTCTTAAAGAAGCATTCAAGCTAGCCTCAATTGAGATAGCCATGATGCAGTTACCTATTTTGGACAAAACTATGAGAGAGGTCAAAATTTAGGTCAAGGCTTTGAGAGACAACCTTCACAAAGATAGAATCACACATGGAACACAAGGCTGAACAACAAAGGAATTCCCACACCTCTTGATCAAATGAATAGTGCCGAAAAGAAAAATAGTGGAGTATATTTAGCAGAGGTGGCCTTATCCAGATGGTGTTGGATTCACAAAACAAATAGGCATTTCGAATTGGATTGTCCAAAATTCCAAACTACAGCAGAAATTTTCCAAGTGGAAGTTTAGAATGTTGTCGATGGTGTTGGATGTAGGGACTTAGTCCCATATGAACCTTATAATTCCTTAGTACTAGTGGTTAATCAAACTCCTTTCCCATGAAGTGAAAGCAATGTACCCAAGAAGGAGACCACTACCCCAAAGAGTGAAGAAGAAAAAGAGGTAAGCAACAGGAGTCCATTATCCTAGCTCTTCAATACAGTACATAATGGTCTAGTAGATGAGGAAAAGCCATGTGAGGATGAAGTTCAAATGTTCCATCAAAGGGCAACCCCTTACAACTTAAGGAGTAGACAAGTAGGTGGTCCCTTCACAACTTCCACTCCTCCCAATAACTTGAACACTCCACCTGACCCAAATGCCAGTAATAACTTGAGCTACCCTCACGTACCCACCTAGTACTTCAACATGAATAGGAAATCGAACCAAACCTATAGTCATCCTACTAGATCTTCTTAGTATAAATATTTTGAAGCAAAAGTTGAACAATTGTGGGAATATGTGGCAGAGGAATTCAAGAAAGTTAAATTGAATTTTTTAGCTTTTGAATTACTCAGAGTCCTCACAGTAAAAAATGATTTCTTTAGAATGCTCAATGGGACTACCCCATCCAAGTCAACCCAAGAGGTACCCGCCAAAAAGAACTCCTTTGACACTTCACAAAATGAGCTTGTAATAAGGGAAATCCTAGGAAAGAAAATAGATGAACCTCCAAATCAGCAAGCAGACAAACAACTTGTTAAAGAGAAAAGTCAAGCACAAAACAAGGATAAAAGCAATGATAAGGATAAGGCCGAAGTAGCTCAGGAAAATTTTTCAATGGGGCTATTCCAAGGGAAGCTGGAGACTCCTCCCTTCCTGACCACAATTAGGATATTTGGAAAAAATTTTCACAACTATTTTCTTGATTTAGGAGCTTTAGCCAATGTCAACTCCCTCTCGACAGAAGGTGACTCTGTTAGATAAGACATAAATTAACATTGTTGGAGAAATCAATAGGATACCCATGCAGATTGTTGCTGATTCAAGGGTGCAACAGGTGATTGACATTCAAGTTGTAGACATTCCTAATACATATGGCATCATACTAGGAAGAGATTTGACTCGTGACTTGAATGGATATGTAGGAACAAATTATTCCCACTTGTGGCTGCCTTGTAAGGGTTTTCCTAATCAGATCCACATTGATTGGGATCCTTGCATGAAGTTCATGATCATAGAGTATAACAATATGAATGAGGTGTTGTTTGCATAAACAAAATTGGGGAATTACTATCCTATGGCTTATTAGGATAAGAAAGAATTCCCAGAGGAGGAAGTGATCGAAGAGGTCCTTCTTGTGTTATGCAATGCTCCTACCAACCTAACTCATGCATTTGAGAGTACCAAGGAACTGATTGAATAAAATGATGAAGAATCCTATGAAGATGATAATCTTGGATTTCTAGATGGATTCTAGGAATTCATGTAGAAATGCATGCAAGATCAACTCAACCTAGGAGCCATAATGGATTTTTAGGAAGTGTTACTGTTGAGTTGGTGCAGGGTACACAATGCTTCCTGTGTCAAACATCAATTGAACATATTAAGGGACAAGTCACCCCAAAGGGGAAGCTCCAAACAGAGTAGCTAGACTAAGGCCATGTAGAATCCACATGGTCATCCAAGGCTACCGAAGTAAATATGTTGCCAACAAAAGGAAGTGTGCTCCACTAGTTGTAGTGTGAAAGATTCCTCTAAGTTTTGGACATTGTGCTCTGGTGGGTCCAAATCTAGGCAAGGAGCATGAGCTGGATTCAAACTCATCAGTCTCATGGGTAAGATGTACTTTGCTACTCATAGGCTTCAATTTTATTGTACCAATAACATAGCAAAGTACGAAGCATTAGTTCATGGGCTCTTAATGGCATTAAGAAAAAAAGGTAAAAATGCTCCAAGTCTTTGGTGATTCTGACCTAGTAGTAAAAAAAGTCAAGAAGCTTTACTCTTTCCATGATAGAAGACTAGCAAACTATAGGCACTGAGTATGGGATCTCCAAGATAGACTAGATGCATTTAATATTCGATTGATCCCACGTTCCAAAAATCACACTACTGATGCATTAGCCCAAGCAGCTAGCACCCTTTAGCCTCTCTCTTTAGTTGACTTGAAGTTCACTGTAGAGATCACTTCCACCCCATCGGTGCCTAACAATGTTACTAAATTCTAGGTCTTTAATGATGATAAGCATATCTTGGATTTCATCACAAGCTCCAATGTGTTTGCAACTAAAATCATTGATGAAGTGGAGCCTAAAGAAGTTGAATTAGATATAGAGGGGGTTATTAACTTAAAAAAAACACAATACAATGAGGTATGGTTCAACTGGAATGAATATTTGATTTGGATCAAATAAGGGATTAGGATTAGAAAAATAAGAAGAGCTCGATTGACAATTAGTGTGATGCTCACAACCTAGTAACGACTAAGGAAATCAAGAACGTGTTCATCAGAAAAGTATGCACACCAGAAGAAAGAAAGGGAATCATTGGTGTCCTGCACATGTACCATGATGTGATTTCTTGGAGTTATGAAGATTTAAAGGCATATGACATTTCAATTATCACTCACACCATTCCCCTTAAGCTAGATATACTGAGGCCTTTTCGACAACGTCAATGCCCAATGAACGCATTGTTGGAGCCTATTATCTACAAAGAAGTTCATAAACCATTGTTTTCCTAAATTATCTTCCCAATTAGGCACTCCACATGGGTGGAAAATCTTGTTCCAATGAGCTAGAAGAATGATGAGATCAGATTATATGTGGATTTGTGAAATTTGAATAGAGCTTCTGAAAAGGACAACTCTCCAATACCTTCACTCGATGAAGTACTACAAATAGTCAATGGATCCTAGATGGTGTCCTTTTTAGACATGTACTCAGGGTACAATCAGGTGATGGTGTAGTATGAATATGGGTACAAAATAGCTTTCACCACAAAATGGGGAACCTTCACATACAAAAGAATGCCATTTGGGCTAATCAACACTGGTGCCATGTTTTAGCGTGCAATGGATATTTCCTTCAAAGATCTGATTAGAAAGTGCATAATTATATATATGGATGACCTCACTTTGTTCTAAAAGAAAAGAGGGGACCATGTCTCCAATTTGTGGAAGGTTTTCAATAAATGCAGAGAGTTTGGCATTTCACTGAATCTAAAGAAATGCATTTTTAGGGTAACAAAAGGAAAGTTGCTGGGACATGTGATCTCAGAAAAGGGAATCTCAATAGACCCCAAACGCATCCAAGCTATACTAAAAATTAAATTTCTAGGTAGTAAGAAAGAATTGAAATCTTTCTTTGGGAAAATAAACTTCATTAGAAAGTTCATCATGGGATTTGTGAAAATTGTCAAACCATTGAACGGTATGCTTAAGCAAGATGCTAAAGTGGAATGGACACCTGAAGCCAAGCATGATTTTGAAGAAATTAAAAAAGCAATTGCTAATGCACCAGTACTAGTTAGTCTAGATTATCTAAAGCCATTTTATATCTATTCATTTGCTTTAGATCACTCTTGTGCCAACATATTGATGTAGGAAGATGACGAGGGGAATGAGCACCCCATTGCAATAATGAATTCTCCACTGAAAGATGCAGAATTATGTTACCACAGTGTAGAAAAGAAAGCTTATTCCTTGGTCAGGGGAGTTAAGAAATTTCAACACTATATCTTGAGGAATAAGATGTTCACAATTGTACCAAATCCGACAGTCAAGACTTTGTTAAGGAAAAATGAGTTGGGAGAAAGGAGAGAAAAATGGGTCACATTATTAAATGAATATGACATGGAGATTCAACCCATGAAATTGGTCCAAGGATAGGACCTCACTCGAATGATAGCTAAAATAGGACCTGAACTCATTGTGTAGCAGTACCAACTAGAAGATATTTCTCTCAGAGAATGGTATGATGACATTGTTTATTACTTGTTGAACAACAAGTGTCCACCACAACTACAAGGAGTACAAAAAAGTGCCTTGAGACTGAAGAGTAGTAGCTATATGCTACAAGGATCGATATTGTATAAGAGAAATCATGAAGGAGTCTATCTTCGATGCCTTGGAAAAGAAGAAGTAGCTAGGGTTCTAAAAGAATGTCATGACAAATTCAGAACTGGTCATGGATCCAGCCCTTCAACCACCCACTAGATTCTACAAGCTGGGCACTAATAGTTGATGGTGTTTAAGGATGCACATAACCATGTCAGAACCTATGACATTTGTCAGACCGCTGCTACTAGAGAAAGAAATGTTGATGTCCCCTTGCAACCAGTCCTAAAGGTAAGACCATTCGCTTAGTGGGGACTTGACTTCATTGGTTCAGTAAGCCCACCATCTTCTGTAGGCCACAGGTTCATAACTACTTCCAATTATTGCACTAGGTGGATAGAAGCAATAGAATGTAGGCAATGCACTACTGAAGTTGTTACTAATTTTTTAGAAAGTTTTATCTTGAATCACTTTGGTTTCCCATTTTCCCTTGTATGTGATAATTGTCCTACCTTTTTGTCCCTTAAGTTTGCTAGCTGGGCCTTTGATTACGAGATTGCACTCAAATTATCATCTAACTATTACCCTTAGGGAAATGGCCTAGTTGAGTCAAAAATAAAAAATATTCTAACTGTGATAAAAAAGTTGCTAGATCACAATCCAAAAGTTTGGCACACCTAGTTGTGTTTTTCCCTCTGGGAAGATCATACATTCCATAAGGCTGCCCTAGATAATTCCCTGTTTCATCTTGTTTATGGTCTAGATCCCATCTTCCCCATCTACCTTAAGATTCCCACACTCCAGTTTATTAACACATATTATGATGAGGGAGACCGTCAAGAAGCTCATTTAGCTGAGTTGTTGCATTTAGAAGAAGTCCTTGACCAAGAACTAGAAAATTTCACCAAACACTAGGGCATAGTCAAAAGATGGTTCGATCACCAAGCCAAAGTAAAGGCCTTTAGGATTTCTGATTTGGTCCTCTATTGGGACAAGGCCAATGAAAAGAAAGGGGGACATGACAAATTTGACAAGCTCTGGCTTGGCTCCTTTCAAATTTCAAAAAATTTAAGAGATAATGCCTTTCACCTCAAAACACTCACTGGGGAGGATATCCCCTTACCCATCAACGGGAAATACCTCAAGCATTATTTCCTTACCTGAGCTGCTCAACCTTGTATTTTGTATATAATAGTATATATTTAGGGTAGGTTCTTTCATTTTTCCACTTTGTTTTCATTTTCCTTTTGCTTTCTCTCCTGAGTTTTTTGTTTGGAGGGCATCTTTCATACTTGATGCAGTGGTCGTGCTTGGATTATTAGAGGGCCCACTTTGTTGTCTGCTACTATTTGTTCTTTGGATAAGTCCTCATCTGTTACTATTAATTTATAACCGCTCCCATGAAGTGGGTCTCCTTACTTGAACTCTAACTTGATTCAGGGTAGAACCCTTATTTGACTCCTTTCACACTTGTCTCAGATTATACACAAAAACAAACTTTAAATATTTTTGATGAGCTATGCAATAACTGTTATGAGGTTACAACAAGTGAAAAATCCTAAGTCTATTCTAGTGACCACTATGATTCCAAACCCACTGTAAGCTTTGGTGCTTACACAGTCAAGCAAAAAGAAAAGAGTATTAAAGAAAAAATATTATGGAAAAGAAAAGAAAAGAAAATGTTGAAACAATCAACTATGTGGGTGTGAGGAAAAATCTATCGAGGCTATGGATGCCCGAATGGAAATAGAACAATGTTCATGGGGTCACAACGACAACTCCATTGGGGCTATAGATGGCTAACTGGTAGCAGAGCAATGTCCAAGTTACTTTTGGGGTTAGATAATTTGCATAGCTTGCCTCAATGAGTAACTGCTATTTGTTATGGTCTTTAAGGAAAGGATATGAACTCGCTATGCACACACTTCTAGGATATCTCTATGATCAGATTCAACTAAGGATCCTGTCATTTTCTAAGTTCCTAGTTTGATTATGGAAACTGGCTTCTGGTCTACGAAACTGAGATTCTAGGTTCTGGATGAATCCTTACCCTTAGAATGCTTGGGAGTAGTCTCCCCAAGAGAGGCACTATTTGTTGTGCCTATAGCACACACACCCTATTCGAACAGGGACCCCCTTCTTTTCTTTTACTTTTTTCGGGTCACTTTTTGCCTATGCCTCATTTTTCTTGTCCCTAATTTCAAGCTTCAAGTGGTCAGGAATACTAAATTCATCATTCTCTAGTTGACCAAATTCATCACTGTAAAATTCACTAAGTCTTTGGATTTTTTGGAGGTTCCCTTGTGGACTTCCCTTAGTCTATTTCCCTAAAGTCCTTCGGGTCCTGTGGGTTTGCAGTTCTAGGTCTCCCTCTGTGTGACACCTTTGTCCCTTCACTGCTCAACCGATGACTTGCTTTAGGAATCCATCTGCATGGTGGGTCTTGCATTATCACAAGCTATCATCTCAAAGCCTTTAGTCAATGAAAAAGAATAGGGGTCATCCCACATTGTGGGTTCCATGTTGCCCTTCATTAGTTCATTGATTCTCATGCTCCAACCATCATGCCCACTATCATACCCTAAATTTAATGTGGGTCATTAATGGCCCTTTTCCTATAAATAGTTGCCTCGACTTGTCATTTTCACACCTGCCAATATGAATTTTTGAGAGAGAAATGATAATGAAATCCCCTGTGCCTACATAAGCTCTAGAAGGATAAAAATCATGATCTTTGTCAAATTCCATGTGCTTTTCTAGGTATGCCTACATTTAAAATTGATAAATGCATATTTTTAATAACTAGAGTTTGTGAGTAAATGGTTAAATCTTTGAAATAAACCTTAAAAAATTTGACAGCTATCCTAATAGTCAGCTTCACATGAAACTCACTTAAAATTCCTTCAAAATCATTCACATAAGCACCCTCAAAACAATGCGGAACTCAAGCTTGTTTCCGCCATTCTTCACATGGCATGGGAATCCCTACGGCCTACAACATTGCCATCGTTTCCCTAGCAAAAACCCAAAGCAAGAAAACATTGAATGAAAATCTAAGTCTCTGAGCCCCTATGGGTCCGTTCATGTGGGCCGCCATTTGCAAGTGGTCGTATTCTTTATGCTATTGGAAAATGGTTTACCTCTACTTGCCTCCCACATTGCAGGCCCTATTGAAATCATCTTCACCAAGTGTAAAAACAACTAAGTCCAATGTCTTTGTGGATTATTGCTTGTGGGCCACTGTCAACATCTTGCCATTACATGTTTGCCATTTACTAGTGACCTTATGCATCCTTTTGTCTGTGGTGCGAAGTCTATGTTGACCGCTACCATTTGAGCTCATCTAACCCAAAATGTCTAAGTTAAAATGATTGTGGATGGGTTCGTGTGAGCAACCGCTTGTGGGTGGCTATCTCCTTATCATTGCTTCTTAACGCCCTCACACCTATGACCTCCTGCATCGTGGATCCCGCACTGAGTGTTTTCCTCACCCAAAAGTTGAAACCTGTAAATTCCCATGCTCGATCCTTGAGCTCACTGTAGGTCCCTCTATGTGGACTGCCGCATGCGGACCGCCATCTCTTTGGTGCCATTCCTAATTGAAATCACATGACGGCTGCCCGCCAGTTCTTCTTTGCACCTCCCAAGTTGATCAAACTTTATAATGACAAGCCTAACATCTAAGGGTCTTGTGCATTTCATACTGTAGACTTCTCTTTGTGGGTTTCCATCTCCTAAAGGCCACTAACTTAATGACATAACTATGATGTCCTTTGAGCCTCTTTCCTCCACATATTTCAAGACCACAAGGACATAATGACTAATTAGATTGCTCTAGGGGCTTGCTAACTTATTTCCACACATGCTAGATTGCCTCTCAAAGACTTTGACTGCCAGGATCATGTTGCAGAACTTTTGCTATGGGCGGTTGTCTACGGGTTTCCATGATCCCAGCGCTGTCCTACTCCAAGTCTCTCCTGACAGCTTCTAGCCTAGGGAAACCTGCATCCCTAGACCCAAATTATTGTATTTGATCCAAAAGAGCCTCAATTGATCGATATTGATAAATTTTATGATCTCTTGATGATGAATTACTGGATCTAACCCTCGTTTTGCAGGATTTGACTAACGCCTTCCTTGATTTCTATATGAATGCACTTATTTTGTCTTTGTATGCATGATTTATTGAATCTACTATAGGTCCATCAAGGAAGTCTGGTGAAAATAAAAAGGGAAAGAAACCTGCATGCCTACCAAGAGGGAAAGAGGAAAAAGATTAGGTGAAATATCAGTTCCATGGGGTGGAGTGCACTTCCAAGATCACTTCCACTTGAGATTCCATATCAGACACAAATCTTGGGCATGTGGACATAAATGAGTTCCAAAAAAGGGTAATGATCTTCCCTATGACTAAGAATGCATGAAAGATTTGAGCGAGTGGCCTCGCCAAGGGAGCTGGTTTCTTTGACATACCCTACAGGTTGCCATGCTATCCCAATGACCGCATAATCTTGTTGGAGGTTGCTTGGATACTATAGAATGCCCACACCCTATTGAGTGATAAAATAGAGTGGGGATCCCATATCCCCTGGCCTTCAAGCAAAGCATGTACTCCTATCCCATTGCCCAATGCATAGAGTATTTAGGGAAGGAGTTGGTGGAGTACAACCTAGACCTCCACACAAGTTGAGGGAAAATGGACCCATATGGAAAATTGAAGAAATGGATTAGAAGAGAGTACGCTCATCGGCCTCAGGTCGAAGAATTCTGTGCCAACTACTAAGATGATAAGGAAGTGTGGATGAGGCAAAACATGAGAATGACAGCTCAATTTGTGAGGTTGATAAATTTATTCCCTGTACCCGATTAGATAGTAGAAGAGGACGATAACATTGTTAATGATAGGTATTATTTTGAGGCTGAATTTACTTTACCATTGATAGATTGGAGTGAAGAAGAGGTCACTAACCTTGATATATTGAAAAGGCCCATTGAGAATAGGACAAAGCAGTGGGTAGATGCCCAAATTGCTCAACTCAAAGTACAGGGTGTAGAGTTGACTTATGGTGAGCTCAAGGATGAGCTCGAGAGAAAAACAAATAGTGGAGCTAATGCTGCCCCATCAGAGGAAGCACCCAAATCCCCCCCAGTGACAAGGTCAAAGGAAAGGAAGGATGTGCTTGAGCACAATCCCAAGCACAAGGTGTACTGATGAAAGACTACAATGGGAGAATCATTTAAAAAGGAAAAGAGAACGGGGGGATTTGTGAGTGAAATTCCTACAATTGAGGAGGACCCCCAACACAAGGGAGAAGAAGAAACCGAGCAACCATGTTCACCACCTCCCACCTCCATTTCTACTACTGCTACCACAATTGCCACTCCACCTCCCGCACCCTAGGCATTTCCTATCTCATCTCCGCCCACCATGGATATCTTAGTCCACCTCGCCTCCACCTCACTAATGGCCCTGATAATGGTACTAGACTCTTCTTTTTCTACTACATCCCCACTGTCATCTTCCTTGCTTCCTCCTCCATTTCCCACTCTGTTTGCCCCACTACCTATGGTAGCCACTGCCAGTATGCCTCCTCTTACTCCACCACATGCTTTCACGAATTACATGCAAAACATGCCCAGTAAAGTTTTTGGGGTGATCATGGACCCTAAGCTACAGGATTTCATGGCCTAGCTCGTTGCTACCCTACCTCTTCCTCCACCACCTAAAGAGCCATCGAAGATGGAGGCTACAATATAGATCTCTGAAGAGATGGAGAAATGTCATGCAAAATGCCAAAGGGAGGATGCAAAGGATATAGTTGAAGAGCCCAAGGACTTCCATTAAGATGATTTATTTGAGCACTTGGAAGGTAGGTTAAACATAAACTTGCACAAAATAGCACCTGACAAAGAAAGGTTGTATTCCTTGGAGGAAGACACTGAGGCCCTCAATGAAAAATATATAGTAGAAACCTCAAATCAAGAACTAGATGAGGAGCTGCCCTAGCATCTCAAAGATGTAGGTGAGAAGGTTAGTTTTGAAGGGCTACTCTCTGATGAAAAGGCTAACATTGATGTAAATGTGGAGATACTCGAAGAGCCTTTGCTAACAGGCCAAGATAAGGGCCCAATCCAAGAAGAAGAAGTGCCTCTCAAAAAGGAGGAAGAGAAAGAAGAAGATAAAGAGGAAGAGGATGCATTGAGAAAGAGCCCCAAGCTTGAAAATCATGTTGAGTTCAAGCACGAAGAAAGGGATGCACACTAGAAAGGTGTGCCTAAAGAGAACATAGTTTCTCTTGAATTGGATAAATAAAAGACAATACAGATTGAAGACTTAGATGAAGAAGAGAGAATAGATCAAAGGGATCCCGACAATGAAGAAGAATAGCCCCGAGATGAACAAAGAGAGGAGGGTGATCATGAATCACCCAAGGGGGAAACCAAGGTGCCCGAGTGGTTGGATTGGAAACTACAAAAGAAGGCTCCTATGGCTATGGATCCAAAGGCTAGGCTCAAAACAATACTAGCTAGGACCCAAACAAATACATGAAAGGAGAAGAAGCCTCGAGTTTGTTCACACATTATGATAGATGTTTTCGGATCAAGGAAAATATAGATTTCTACCCCTCTAATTGACAAGGATGCAAGAGCCATCTACAACATTTCGACCATCAACCTGGGCCCAACAACCAAAGAGCAAAAAATAGATGAGTTCCAAGGATCGACGACCACAATAGTGCAACAAATAAATAAGGATCAGTCCACCAAAGAAGAGTTGAAGGCATAAGTGGCGGATCTCACCGCCTACATCCAATAGTGGAGATTGTTAGAAGAAGAGGCCTTGACCATATCATCCACACCCCCTCTTCTCTCCCAGGAAGAGTTAAAAAAATGGAAAAAAATGAAGAATTGGACCAAGGCCACAACAAATTGGTTCAATTGGGTAATGTATAATGGTGACATGGGTATCTGATACACTGCCCAAATGTTCAACAAATTCTAGGATTTACAAAAGAAATTGGAGGCACAGAGAAGACATGTAACAAGTTCACCGAGCTATACAAGATCACGTATCCTATGCTTGAGAGCATTCTTAAGCTGCCTGAGAGAACATGGGAAAATGAATTAGGGCTCATAAAAGATGATCATTTGCTGGTGGAAACTTGGAAAATGGGATTGGACTAGAGGAAGGAAGTCCTAGAGATGGTCATGCATGAAGTAGAGCTTGACCTCGAATGGGTTAGAAAGTATCGGATTGATAGTGAAGACTACCTGAAAATGATGACAAACTATGAAATGCCCACCCTAGAGTTGGATCCAGAGAAAATAAAGCCATTCTTCCATTAGAAGATGGAAAAAGGGGCTACAGATACACTGTCACCAGATTTCATGGACTTCACAGCAAGAGCTTTCACTCAATCCGAGTAGGTCATCAAAGCCACGCCCAAATGCACTAAACATTGGGAGCAGATCACCGGGAGGTTCAAGAAGTTGACCTTTTAGATCCTCCAATCTAACATCATCAAATGGGATAAACTCTAGGATCTGATGGAAATTTTTTATGGAGTATGCCACCCTCCAAAAAAATGTAGGGAAGCGGATCATTGATGATGAATATTTGACAGTGTAGTTGAAAAGGAAGGCAGTGACTAGAAGACAAAATTGCTATAGTGTCAAGGTCACTAGAAGACAAAATAGAGAAAAGACAAAGATGTATTTTATAATGTTATATTTTTGGGTTAGGTGAAACCCCAATGCAAAATGAATCTTGGCCACATAATGAAAATAAATCTTGGCCATTCATTTCACTTTTGGAAAACTATAAATAGGGGCCTCCTCTCATTTTAAAAGAGAGAGTTGAATTATTGTGTAAAGACATGCTATAGAAATTTAATGAGAATTGCATTGTTTTGATGGGTTCTTGTATTTCTTCACATGTGTGCATGATTCTTCTCCTTAATATTATATTTTAGCTTTGTTGTTCTAAGTTTTAAGTTGCTTTAGTTGTTAGTTTATGTTGAACTTTAATGGTGAAGAATGTTATGGTGTTGATGCCTCCCTTGTTCATAAGTTTTGTTGTTTATTGATGATGAACAATTGTAAAGTTAGTCTAAAATTGAAGTTAAGGTAAAGTTCCAGCATCATTGTAAATCCAAATCTGATGAAAAACTTGGGGTTTTAGGTTGTTGTCTTGAACTTACAACAACTGCACTTCATTTCTAGAATTTCACAAAAATTAGTTTGAAGATCTAATTCCTTCCAAGCTTAGTGAACCATAAATGCCCTTTGTGATTACCAACAAATCACATCAACCAACTGGCTATTTTTTCAAGTCATGACTTGACACCTGGGAGACCTTGGGATATTTTCTACAACTTGTTTGTAGGAACTATCTTTCAAGAGAGGTAGTGCACTTGTGTGCTACCTGTGTTGAGAAAGTGCAAAAACACCCATCAACAAGCACATTAAAAAATCAATAATACATAAATTGGCATTCAACAATATAATTATGATTAAAAGAGAAGAAATAACATCATTAAGGAATTCAATTAAATAAACTCCATGTCATTTATAATTAAAAATATCTTAGAATCAAGTTTAGTACTTATCTAAATCATAGGCATTGGAAAGGTCATTCTCATTTAGGAAGATATCAGTGGTATTGTCTCTTTCTATGGAACAATATAGTAGGAAATAGTTCCTTTTAGAACACAAAAAGCTAGTGCACTCTACAAAAGTGCGAATTCAACAAAATAATACTTAACACAAGTTCACACCATGCTCCAGTTTAAATACTCAACATGTATACAATATGATCCAAATTAATTACTCAATTGTGTACAACATACTCCATAGTAATTTCTCATGTATACAACATGCTTCATAATAACTACTCAATATGCACATAAGCCCTGGCCAGGAAAATCTTGGGTCTATTATGCTCTACACAAGTGCTAGTTCAACAAAACAATGCTTAATACAAGTGCACACCATGCTCCAGATTAATTACTCAACATGTATACAATATGCTCTAGAGTAATTACTCAATTGTATACAACATGCTCCAAAGTAATTGCTCAACATGTATACAACTTGCTTCATAATAACTACTCAACATGCACAATGACCCTAGCCAGGACAATCTTGAGTGTATTGAGTACCCCGAGTTGGACACACTCTATGTGCCCCCTTCTCTAATGCCCATAACTCACCAAACCACTTTCTTACTCCTTGAATGTTCTCCATACCTTTTCCAAGTCTCACATGAATTCCTTATATATCCTTTTAAGGGGTATTTTTCAAACCATCACACCCTTTCACAAGAGTTTCCTTTCAATTATTATTTAATAAATAATTATTCCTCCCCTTTTAAATAAATTTATGTAACTTCTTTATTAATGTCCATTTTAACCAAAGGATCATAATATCCTTTATTTTTTTAATCTTCCTTTTAATTCTAAAGGGTTATTTCATAGATTTATCTTCTCTTGGAAAAAATTCACATAACAATATCCAAATCATTAATGGTTAAATTGCTATAGGTTTCATAAAGTAAAAAAATTGGTGATTCAAAATATTGATTTCAATGTCCTACTTTGGCCAAAAGGTGGAACATAGTATTATGAGATGACCCAGACAACATTTAAGACTCATGAGCTCATTATGAGTTTCGTGTGATGTCATTTGGCCTTACTAATACAACATCTACATTTCAAAGTTTGATGAACTCCATCTTTAATAAAATTTTGATGAAGTTTGTATTAGTGTTCTTTGACGATATATTGATTTATAGAAAGACATAGGAGGAAATTTTTTAGTATGTAGATTAAACATTACAAGTTATCAAAAATCACCATCTCTATGCTAAGAATTTCAAGTGTGCTTTTGATCTCAAAGAGGTGGAGTATTTGGGACACAGTGTCATATGAAGGAGTAAATGTTGATTCTTTTTGGGTGAATATTTTATAATTCATTTAGTAATTACAAAATGGTAGTTTCAGCCACAACTATGATAAAAAACTAATCTCTCCTCTCATAAAGGCGAGGCTTCCTTCTTATTGCTCACTAAATCAACTAGTAATTAAACTATGCTTATGTAAACTAAAACTATCCATAGGGGTGTTTCCATCATCATGTTCTCTTCTTTCATAATAGATGTTTCCTTTTTTCAAGATTACACTAGTATTATCTTAATGCTTACCACATGTAACAAACTACAAAACACTAGTTGGATCAATAATGACCAATATCCGATTTAGTTAGATGTAAGAATAACTAGAATGATACTAGCTAGTAATGATAACAAGAAAATCCACAAAAGCACAAAGTCTTTTGTAACTTTCCATGATGATTCAAATAGTAACAAGTGTATCAAGTTGCAGCTCAAAAATTATAATGAAAACACCAAAAGATCTACAAGAACATAGCCATTAATCACAGCTCAAAGAATTTGAACAATTAACCAAGTTCATACAAAAATACATTATTCTCCAAACACAATTTTGAAATTCAAAGTATATCAATATCAAATCTAAATTCCCTTCAACAATGAAATATTACTGTGATAGGTTGAATATACGCGTTAGAAAATGAGCAACAAACTAAAGAGTGCAAATAAACACCAAAACAACCTACACCTCAAGATTAGCCTAAGTTGGAATCAACACAAGATAAAAGCAACAAATGGAACATTATACCTTGTCTCGAATCAATCCTTTGGTTGGCCCTTCGATCTTTGATGTGTATGCTCCTTGGATGGAAAGATATGCAAACTAGATGATGATGTGAGGATGGATGGAAATGGATAAAAACATGAAAATGGCTAAGTATAAATTGAGAAATAAAATTGCAAGAGTTTGGCTAGCAAAATGATCTCCTCCCTAAAATGAGAGAAAAGAGGGGGTATTTATAGAGATTTTGAGAATTCCTAGAAGAAATGGACGGCCAAGATTGAGCCACCAATGATCAAGATGTAGGGCCAAGGTGAGTTGAGAACTCACAAGCCCTCACATCTTGACATGTGGCATGTGATGTAGCCCTAAAAGGTGAAGTGGACATGAGGTGGAAGGATAGTACATGACATGGAGGGGGGTACAAAGTACCTTGGGATTGGACAAGATCTCCTCATAAAGGAGGTGCTTGTCCCTATGTCGATGAGAGGACATGTAAGGAATTAAAAATTCTTCAAATATCCTCATGGGGAGAGGGGAAATAATAAAGAATAAAGAGAGGACATGTGGGAAGAAGTGAAGGAATTAAAAATTCCTTTTGAGTGCATTGGGGGATTAAAAGTGAATTAAAAATTCACATGGGGAAGTGGAGTGCCTCGCCCAAAAGGCCTTTAATAAGGTTGACCAAGGACACATGTTATAAAGGACATGGGGAAGAGAAAAGGAATTTAATATCCTTGAAAGATGAGAGTGGAATTAAAAATTCCTCAAAGGACTTTGGGAAGACAAAAGGAATTAAAAATTCCTTGGGGGATGGGAAGAGTTGACTAAAGGGGTGATTAGACAAGCTGATGAGGGGTTAGAGGAAGGCTAGGTGGCTAAGAAGACTAGAGGCCAACTTGGCAAAAAGTTGGAGGATGTGACACCTCCTAATCAAGGATTAGCATGTGCACACATCCTAATGATGAGATTAGAAGAAGGATTAGGACAAGATAAAAATGATGGAGGATGATTATAGCGAGGAATTAAACAAATGTGATATTTATTTTAATTCCATTTGGATGAAAGTAGGATTAAAGAGATATGAATTATTGATTAAATAATCTGATTTTGAGACACAGGCATTTGATAATTAATTGACACTTGGGGATAATGTCACATTGAGGAACCCCACTGACATTTACTTGAGCCCACCACACCCAGAGATAATATCTAATTAGATTCTATCTACTGAGGAATCCACTGATTTGACTGACACTATATTTTGACCAACCACCATGACATATCATGACCTCCATTTTGATAACTCCATATGATTCACTCTGGAACTTATTCATTGTTAGGAACTGAATTATGCTTGGAGATAGCAAGGACTCTTATGATTTAATCCTTCACAGTGTTTCAAGCTTTCTCGTGCCTTTCTAAAAACACCTTGAGGTTATCCCGGGTTAATTGAATATCCAACAACCTATCCATCGAAGCCACTAAGAAGGCTTGAGTTTCAAATTCCTTTTGAATCATAGACATGAATTCCTGAATAACTTCATTAGAGGAAATGAGTTTTTGATTATCATCAAGTAACTTTCAAGGAATCTTCTTAATTTTGTTGACAATATGCAAATCATTGTCTTCACTGAATTCTCGAGAATCCTCCAAGTCTTTGATCAATTCTTTGATGATATTGATCTAATGTATCACTATTTTCTTTACCTCAACAAACATCTCTCTATTGGGAATTATCCCATTTTCCACCAAAGCATCAAGCTTGAGTTTCTTCATCTTGATCCAAGCTTCTAAATTGCTCTTGATTTCTTACTACTCACGGAAAAATGTATCAATAGTTTTATCAAACTCTAATCTTATGCTTTCCATATTCCCCATTCTTTCTACAAAATAGCATAGAATTTTCATTCCTTGTGCTATCATTTTTTCTAGAAACTTGTTGACTGATTTACCTCTTGAATGCACCTTTCCAACCTTCTGAATAATTGGTTCTTCAATACTCACAGCTACAAGATCTATTGAGTCCAAAGATTGGGTAATATTTTGGAGCACTGAAATTAGCTACTCAACTTTTCTCTTGTATTGATCTTTAACCATATTCACTTCATCAAATTTCTCAATGAGATATTTCAAAGTAGATTGTACATCTGCCTTGGCACTTTTGTGAGTTACCTATCCTAACTCAACCCTTGTAATGGAATATTTAGAAATATCCACTTCCTCAATAGAATTATCTTGAGGAGGTTGTGCTACCTCTACATACCTATAACCTACTTTATCCACCAACAACTTGGAAAGAGCCTTTGCCTTCTTGGTTTTTGTCTTTACAAGTGCCAATTGTCCAAAGTCAAAGTCATCTAGAGAGATGGATTGCTTCTTACTTTTTCTTCCTTTTTGGTGTCTGGGATGAAATCCAAGGGGGAGTTGAAGAAGAAATTCCTTTCAGACCAACAGTCATAGCTTGCATTGATGTAGCTACACTTACAAAAGTTGTTACAATTGGTGAAGTGTTAGTCAAAATTGCACCAGGAATTTCCACACTTGTAAGTTGAGAAAACTCAGTCATATATTATTCTAAATTAGATTGAGAGGTTATATCAAAATAAGGTGATGAAAAACTAGGAAAAGAAGTGGGAGATCCCAAAACATTTTCCAAACCATGTTTAGGACTATAAAAAATTGACCTCGAGGATGGGGATGAATGAATTGATTGAATAGACATGGTGGAGGGTGTGATTAGCATTATTTACCTCTCTTAAAAGATGCAAAACATAATGGAAAAGAAGGAAAGAACACTTAAACACCTCAAGATTGGTCTACGTTAAACTCAAACAAAATAAAGATAAGAAAAACAGATTTATACCTTGTATGAGTTGCTCTTTGGTTGGCCCTTTCATAGTTGATGTTTTGTATACTCCTTGATGGAAAAATATGATGAAAATGGATGCAAAATACTCTAAATGAGATCAAGAATGCAATAAGCTAGTTGGGTATTTTGATAGATGAGTGTAAGTGCAAATGATGAAAGCTTGAAAGCATGAAATAATGGAGGTTTGTGAATGAAAAATGCAAGTGTGAGAGCTATAGCTTGAATGCTTGAATGTGATGAATTCCTAATAAGAGAACTGAAAGAAAATCTTCCATTTTAAGGGATATCTTTTTAGAGAATTCAACAATTGAGATTTTGAAAAAATGGGCAAAATAAAGGGTTGTGGTGAGTTGAGGACTCACAAGCCCTCACATCTTGCCATGTGGAGGATGAAGTGTCACAAGGACAAATGAGTTGGAAAAGGGACATGTGAGGTGGAGGTACTTGCAAATACCTTGGGATGAGGAGAATATTTCCTCAAAAAGGAACTTCTTGTTCCCATATGGGAGGAAAGTGACATATGAGGAATTTTAGTATTCCTCAAAAATATCCATGGGGAATAGAGAAGTGGTTGGGGGAAATAAATGTGAATTTTAAATTCACATGATTGGGAGTACCTTGGGGATAAAACAAGGTTCTCAACAAGGTAAGTACTTGTCCTCATGTAAGTGATGTGACAAGTGAGGAGTTCTAGAACTCCTAACAACTTGCATGGGGAAGAGGAGAGTCTTGGAGGGATAAATGTGAATTTTTAATTCACATGGGGAAGAGGGTCTAGGCTAAATGTGGAAATTGTGAAGGTTGACCAAAAAGGTATGCTAAATGTAGCAAGGGGATTAGATTAAGGTTGTGCAAATATGTGATTAAGAATATTAATGGAAGATTAGAAGCAAGTTGGAAGATGTGGAGGATGTGACATTAATTCTGATTAAAGGTATGCACATCCTAATCATGGATTAATTAAACTAATCCAGATTAGAAGAAGGTTATGGAGGAAGTGACAAGGAGAGAGAAAAAGAGGAATTTAAAATTGATTTAAATTCTAAAAGGCTAAATGACCAAATTAAATAAATTGATGTATTTATTTAATTTAGAGAAAGGATGAAAGGTAAAGTATTTAATTATAAAATTAAATACTTTAGGAAGTTTAGGGAAAGGGGAAATATTAATTAAATAAGTTATTTAACTAATATAGATAAAGTAGATGAATAAAGAGGATGGATTTGACCATATGGGAGTGGTCAAATTTGGATGTCAACATTTTGCCCCTATTTTGAAATATTGTTAGAATAATAGTTTTTTGAAGAAAGAGAAAAATGCAGATGACTCTATAGAGAAAGCAACCAGGAAATGATGCCCCAGCATGGGAGGAGCTACATGACCTACCCAAATAGAGGAAAATGAAAGGTGATGCCCCAATCTTGCAAGGGAATGGCCATAATGGAGGAATGGAGGAAAATGGTAGGGTATGCCCCCTCAAGAGGGCAGTTGGGGAAGAAAAAGGGGCCTTGGGTGACTTCTCGATATGAGGAAATGGAAGGTATGGTTGGATAGAGCTCAAAAAATAATGAAGATTGGATTTTGAATAGAGTCAAATAGACAAACAACTTGGAAATGGCGACCCTAGGAATTTAGAAGATTAGTTGAATTAAAAAGAGGTTTAAATAAAGGGGAAAAATACCCTTCACTTAAAAAAGGTTAAAATGGAGGGAAAAAGTTATATAAAGTAATTTTAGAAATTACCACTCCTCATTTGCACACTTGGTAGCTGAGTGAGAGAGAGTGAAGATAAGAGGAAGAAGACGAGGAGACGAGGATGCCAGAGGAGTATGATTCTAACATCATCCATGGGGGGATGAGGTACGATGATTTTTCCACAAGCACGCGGTTCCAGGCCAGGTTAGGTTCAAAACCCTTTTGTGTGATTTTTAAGCATTTTTTGGTATAATTTTGAATTTTAATGCTTGTTTAAAAACGTGGGTTTTGGGATCAGGGTAGTTTAGGAAAATGGGTCGGGGGAAAAATTAGGATTTCACCCATTGGGTAGGTAGAATTGCCTATTAGCGGTGAGGGAGAGGGGGGTGAATTTGCCCCATTAGAGGGTAAATTTACCTAAAAAAAAGAAAAATTCCTAAAAAGGGCAAGGGGAAAAATAGGGGAGGGTGGATTTTCCCTAGGATTGGGAAAATCCTTCCGAAAAAGCTCAATTAAGGGGGATGGGCGACCATGCCTAGTAGAGCGAACTTGCCCAAAAGAGGGGCAACCCGTCCTAGGATAGGGGCAACCTTGCTCGAGCGTGACCACCCATCCGAGGGTGAGTTCGCCTACCCTTGGGGCAGGTTTGCCTATCGCTTGAGTGGGCTTGCCCTGAGCTGGGGTAGGCTGACCTACGAATCGAGATGGGCTTACCCGTGGTCGAGGTGGGTCCACCTGCGTTTAGGGCAGGCTTGCCCATGGCCGGGGTGGATTTTCCTGCGTCCAGGGTGGGATTGCCCATGACTGGGGTGAGTCGGCCCGTGGGTTAGGGCGGGCTTGCCCACGGCTGGGGCAGGTCTTCTAGCAGCTAGGGTGGGTCCACCCACAGCCGAGGCAAGTTTTCCTAATGTTGGGGTAGGCTTTCCTACAGTTAGGGCATGATCACCCACTGTCGAGGCAAGTTCACCCAAGGGGCAGATGAGAGGGACATAAAAAGGAAAAAAATAAAACAAGATCGAGAGAAATGGGTAAAAGTTGGGCCAGAAAGGGGGAGGGGAAAAATTAGTGAAAAGATAGCTCAGTGTCGGGGAAGTGGACAAGAGGAAGGAGATGAGGAAAAATATAAGATGGCTGAATGTGGCGCTTGGTGTGAATGTAGAGCTTTGAAAGTTTGCGGACATGTGAGAGGCGGTTAGAGGTGTTGGAGGCGATGATAGAAGCCATGAATGGAGTGGACCATGAGGATTTTTCATGGGCAGGACTACTACATTTATTGGGATATCTGACAATTAGAGCTCATTGGGCTATGCTGATAGCCCTTATAGAGCACTGGAGTTTGAAGATATCAACCTTTCATCTCCCGACAGGGGAGATGACTTTGATGTTGGAGGACATGTGGCAGATACTGAGGTTGCCTATAGCAGGCCACTTGGTGAGTGTGACAACATCAGAGGGGGTGGCGCTGGATCATATCGTGTGGGTGTTGTTTGGATGAGATGACCTACTTGTGCAGAGGTAGAGGTTGGACATGGACTAATGCCTGGCATTGGGGGTGCCACTACTACCACTATACCTATGTGGGCTGATTAGTGGTGTTGTTACTAGACTGTAGTGGGCACTTCTATAGCCTAAGCAACATGGAGGTGATACGACACATCATCGAGGGGAGGATGATACATGGGGTGCATGCGTCCTAGCACAGTTGTACATAGAAATGAATGTTGTGTGCTACTGAGAGGTGCTCAACATGATGCAAGTGATGCTGCTACAGGTATGGGCTTGGGAGCACATCAATGTTGCTAGGCTAGGAGTGGTGAGAGCAAGAGTGGAGGATGATACAACACTAGTATCTTACTGGTACGAGGTAGAGTATGACTGGGTGTGGCACTATGAGGGCTTTGGGAATCTAGATAGATGGAGGACACTAGATGACCTTTAGGAGGAGGATATAGTGTAAAGGCTGTACATGACATGGCAGTTTTTAGGATCGAGGAGAGATGAGGTAGGATAGAGAGGCTAATTCTACACTAGATGCTACATAGTCGGGAGGGAGCCACAGACAGTGGAGGTACATAGGCCAGACAAAGTGACCTGATAGTTTAGGATTACATAGGACATTCGATGCAGACTAGAGAGGTTTCAATGGATTACGCGAGAGTGGCCATGGGGAGAGTCGATATCACTAAGGTTTGTGAGAGAGCACTGGGAGACATTACAGCTGATACCCTACCTAGGTAGGACTGGGGGGGGAAGTAGAGGCAGGAGTGATAGTTTGATACACCATG
>VDFB02042887.1:0-42019 GCA_007258455.2 Sequoia sempervirens
CTTAGAAGAAGTCTAATAGCTTGAGGAGATCTTGGAAAGTGCTTTCAATGGATACAAGTAGTCTTCAAGAACAAATTTTGGTGGCCCTGGATGATCTTGACTAGTCAAAATTTGAGAATCAAAAACTATAGGAAAATCTTGAGAATGTAGAGAAATTCATTCAGTCATTGAAAGAAAAAATCAATGAAATAAGGGAGAAAAGAAAGGAATTGTGTGATCAGCTCAAGCAGAAGAATAGAAGTGTGGAAGATGAACAAGTCAGTCATGCCTTGAAGGAGAAAACAAAAGAATGTGAATTTTTTTCCAAAGAGAATGCTTCCCTAAAGCATGAGATGGAATCCATCATGATGAAAATGACCAAGGAAGTTGAAGATAGAAAGAAAAATGAAGAAAAGCTTGCTCAATCCTTGAAAGAAAAATATGAACAATGTAGCCGATTGGACAATGAGTTGTAACAATCTAAAAATAATGAGGAAATTCTTAAAAAACAACTTGATAATCTCATAAATGAACTTACTATTGCAAATGAGTACAAGGAGAAATTCAAAGCAAGCTCATCCAAGTTTGATGAACTAATTAAAGGTCATAGAACTAATGGTGACAAGCGAGGTCTTGGCTATGAAGAAGGAAAAAGTTTTGGATCTAGATAAAGGAATTCTAGACAAGGGAGATTCAGTCAAGGAAATCAGATGAGTGTAGCTTGAATAAATCTGGTAAAACAACCAAACACTCAAAAATTCAATGGCTACTAGTTTGCTTGTAACAAATTTGGACATATGACTTCTCAGTGTAGAAGTAGGATGAATCCAAGAGGACCATCATTCTCAAGTCAGTGCTTTAATTGCAATAAGTATGGTCATAAATCAAGTGAATGCAAAATTGTGATGAACAAATTTCATAGAGATGTCAGATGTTATGCATGCAATAGACTTGGGAATATTTCTAACCAATGTAGATCAAGGAAAACCTAGTGGAACAATAGGTTTGGATAGGGAAATGTTGTGTGTTACCACTACAAAAAATTTGGCCACATTGCTAGATTCTGTTGGAGCAGAAGAGGTCTAGTAAAAAAAAACATGCAGCAGGATGTTAAGGGAAAAGGAAAAGTCCGTACATATGTGATCAAGAGACAAATGCATAAGAGATGGGTGAAGAAGGATCCCTCTGTTGAAAGAAATGCACTTGGACCAAAATCTACTTCTGGTAATTCCTTTGGGAATTAGTTTTAGGCCTTTGGCCTAGGGGAGCCGTCAAGAAAATCTTCTAACCCCCTACTAATAACTGGCACTAGAATGTGGATAAGTCCAATGAGTGCATAGATGTCTTTCAGGTGTTGTTCAACCAATAGGAGATAGTATCATATAGTATTGGAGATCTATAGAAGAATCATCTATCTCTGTACATGGAACAGGGTAACCAAATGAATTAGGGTAAAAGAATTTATTAGAGGGTTAGTTGAGAAAATGATAAAAGAACATTTTCATCCTTCATTTGTCACTTTTCATTTTAGAGAAAAGAAGTTTGGAAAGCCCTCGAGAAAAATCTGCTGAATTGTGGAGAGATTCAAGTGTGAAGAAGATTCTGAGATGCAAACTCTGATTTGACGAAAAGGTATTTATCAAAAAACTAGTGAATTTGTGAATTTGTAAATATGGCCACATCATTGGTAGTTGAGGTTAAGGATAGACCCCATCCAAAGTTCAAGTGGCATCCTTATAACTCTATTGAGACCGAGCCTCTAGGTGTGTTTGCATCTATACTATACAGAGTATTGCATACTAAGGATATTAGGCCTTATGTACATGCCAACATTGAAGAATTAGGAAGCTCTCAAATGATGAATTTGGATTCCCATCACATAATTGGAGAGGACTTTATTGTAAAGCCAAAATAAAAAACCTTGGAAGAGAAGAAGTTTGCACAATTTATGAAATTTCCCATATTTGAGGAAAATGAATGGGTGCAATATATCTTAAGTTGAGTTCATGTTGTTGAATGTACCAGTTAAGATCACGAAAGAGGCTATAAGCGTAGTCACAGGTCTAAATTCCTTTGGTGGACTTCTAGTCTTGAAAGTCGTAAAGAATGAAAAGGTTACCAGTGCAATAGGTGCACAATGGGATTAAAGGGCAATTCCAATCAAATATATTGCTGATTTCAATGTAAAATTTTCATCAATGGTCATTGGCTAGAAGATCTACCACTCCAGCCATGATAGTTTTGTATCTGGTATGACCATTTATGCAACCTATCAGATGATAAAAAAGAATGCAAATTATGACTTATGTGAGCTACTCAGAGGTCAACTGATGGAGAGTCTGGGTAAGATTAAGAAGGAAAAAAATAACTCTTTTAAGTATGGTAATCTGCTATTGTGTTTGTTCTTCTATTTCATGAGTGAGGTTCCTAGTGTTGGAAAAGTTCATTGGAAAAATAATCAACCTGTAGTTGTGCAAATAAGAGATATATTGTTTGGAAGCAGTGATCGTCGGACTAGAAATATTGCACTTTGGGGGTACTTCAAAAGTTTTTAGAATATGATTCATGTCGGAGAAAGAATTACTACCTCAATTGTGGAAAAGTACAAAGATATAATTTTTTTTATGGTAGACATTGATCAATGCCATATGGAATTCATTGATCCTAGAATGATATGGATTATGCCTATGGGATATGAAGTAGAGGAGAACATTTTAAAGATGTATGTAGAATACTTGTTGAGCATGCCTCTAGATTTGACAAAAGAAAGGTATGGAACCTATGCAAAAAAGAGAATGAAAGTCCATGATCATTTACAGAAGCCTAAGATAGTCAAAAGAGTGAGGAAAGAAGTAGAAGTGTTTGCAGAAAGCATGGGATTGCTTGTAGAAGCATTGAGAGAAGCAAGAAGAAAGAGAGATGAGGTTAAAGTAGGAAAAGAGTTAGTAAAACCTAAATCTTCTAGTTCGGCAATATCTTTTTCCCGCACTAGATCTACTAGGAGTTCCCCATCCTTGTCCACTCTTGCAGCCAAGACAAATCAATATAAGGCTTCCACTAAAAGGAAGAAAAACAAGAGCACAAGAACATATGAAGCCATTACAAAAGATGAGGAGACTGATATAGATGAGTATGTGATAGAAATGAAGGCTACCAGGACTCAGGCTACAAAGCTAACCAAGAGCAAATCTTCCAGTGAAGAAGAAAAGGAAAAGAAGAAGGTAAAAATTATCAAACCTGGTATGCCAGTTGAGGAAGTTGAGAATGTTGTTGTGAAGGATGGAAACCTCAAGCCCCTCTTTGAATGGTACAAAATGTTTGATAAATATGGTGAAAGAATTCTTGAAGAAGCCACAATTAAACATATGAATATTTTCAATAAAGCTCTTATTGAAATTATATCTGGTTTGCCAAAGAGTTTGTATGAAGTCTTGGAGTCAAGAAGATTAAGTGCCAGAACAAAAGAAGAGAATATGAGAAAAAGAATTCTTGTAGATCTATGTCCAGAAATGTCAATAGAGGAGATGAATTCACTCTTGGGAAATGCTAAGAAGGATTTAAAAAGCAAAACAAGGGTGAATAAACTCATGATCGGTGAAACTGATGCTGTTGTTAGTGAAACCAAGAAAATCATGGAAGCATTTCCATCAAATAATAAGATTAATGTTGAAGAAGTGATTACTAAAATTCCTCCAAAAAATGAGAAGTTGAATGAAGATGTTGAGGATAATCAGATTTCCCCTGTTGTGGAAAATATAGAAATACCTATGGAAACTTAAGTTCCAAAGGTGGTATTATCTAAGGAGAAGGAGGTACAAAATGAAGAAGTTGAAGCACCTAAAGGAAATCTAGGAACAGTCTCTGAAGTACCCCTAGTTGAAGAAGAAAAAGTTCAAGTAAAGGAAATTAGAGTGGAGGCAAGAGACATTGCCGAGGTAGTGAAGAAATTTATGATGGAACAATAGGAAGAATTTGATCTTGAATTGGCTGAAGAATCAATCAATATATCTACTTTGTCCCCTATTTAGATGATGAAGGTCACATCAATTTCACAAGCTAAGGCTAGTGAGAAGATTCTAAAATCTCACATAGAGGATAGTGAATTACTAAGTCTTTCATTTGGAGTTCTAGAGAAATCAATGCCTACTCATGTCAAGGATCTATATGGTTCCTCTTCTGGTGAGCTAAAGAAGCTCATAAATTCTGTAAGTACTCATTTTGAATCTTTTGAAAAATCATCTATGATTAAAGTGTAAATGAAGTTTAAGGAAAAGAGATTTGGTGGATTGAAAGAATTGATTGCAAAAGATAAAAATTTGTTAGCCACCTATATGAGAAATATTCAAGATGCTCTATCTAAAGGTTGAAAAGTGTATAAGTCATGTTTGATTTTTTCAAAATTCACTAATGTCAATGAGAAGAAAGTGAAGGATCTTGAAAAATAGTTTGCTACCATTTCTAATGCTTTTGATCCATTAGTTGGTAAAGTTGGTGAACAAGAAGGTCAAGTAATATATTTGCTTGAAAAAATAAGGAGTTTGAAGCCTGAAAATGAAAGGATTTTAGGAAGAACAAGTGATCTCATAGGACTAATTGGTCTAAAGATTCAAATAATGGTAAATTCATTAAAAGAGGCCAAAGATGCTACGACAACTTGTGACCCAGTAAATCTTGAAACTGTAGAAGCCCAATCTTATTTAGTTTGAGCTCACATAACAATTTTGGAGAGTTTCAAAAGGGTTTGGGACACCAATTTGAGTGTGTTGAAGAGATATTTTGCAGACATTTTCTAATTTATGTCAGTTACCAGATCATGCCTGTACAGTTTTGAAATTTTGTTATCTTTTTGGTTCCCCAATTCTTGCCATTGATGTCAAAGGGGGAGAGTTGTACAGTGAAAAATGTGTACTCATCTTAGGGGGAGTTACATTTTTGAGCTGAGTTTGAAGCTTCTTTTTGGAGTTTTTGAAGTGGCAGTGTAGTTCTTGGTGGTACTGATCCGACACTTAGTCATTTTTCACTAAGTGTTGCCATCAATGCCAAAGGGGGAGATTGTTGGAAATAAACACTGCAAATATTTTCAGGTGTTGTCATTGATGGAAACCCTATTCTATGATTGGATCTGCATGTCATCATTTGCTCCTATTGGTAGATAAATTGAGGACAACGAGGAAGAATATAGCATCTGAAAGTTTTGTGTTCTTTGATTCTCATGCAGTTTTTTCTATTGTTATTTTGAGTTGTGGATCTTATAGGAGGTCAATTAATTTATTTCTTGTGTTATCTGGAAATATTAGTTCCTCATACAAAGTTATGTGTAAGTATGGAGATCCAGTTGGATATCTTTTTGTTCATCTCTGTTTTGTGGCTGATTCAGTTGGTATATCGTGTTGCGGACATTCAAGGAATGTTTATTCAATTTTTTTTGTGTTCAAACACTTTGTTTTGGGTCCAAGCCAAGTTGTGGATGACCGTTGTGGATGCACATTAAATATTAATTATGGTTTAAGCTGACAGTTGTGAATATTTCTAAGTTTTATTGAGGTCGACTTGTTGTGACTAAATTCTTAGTTGTGGATATATATAAATGATCAATTATATAATTTTGAGTTTGCATAAGAGTGTTGATATGTGTTGGGATTATTAGAAGGGTGATTGAGCGATTATGCACAATTTCACTTGTGCATTAAAGATTTTGTAGTGCGAGTTTGTGCAGAGTAGAGCAGAATTGCAGAATCAGTTAGAAGGAAAAAAAATCGACTACTGAGCTTAACTGGAACTGTAATCAAGCATATGTAGATGTTATTCTCTCAATTCACTCTCTTGGATCTAATCAAAATCATTGTAAGGTAGTGAACCTTTCTATTTTGAGCAGTGAGCTCTAGGCAGTGTGCCTGAATGCAAGTGCATTCCCTTTTGTAATCTTTCTTTTAAGTATACTCAGATTATATTGTGGATTGGCCATCCACCATGGTTTTTTCTTTAACAAGGTTTCCACATAAAAATCCTTGTGTTATGGTGTTGTGGTTGTTTGTTTTCTATTTATACATAAATCTTGTGGTTGAATGCTTTAAGTGGGTTAAAGATCAGAATATTAAATTCAATTTTTTGCACAACACTGATTCACTCCCCCCTCTCAATGTTGCTTGTTTCCAACATACCAAGTATTATAATCTAGAGTAGTATTTTCAATCCTACAAGTAGAAGCTAAAAGATATTTCCCATAGTATAATGTATTGACTTTCTTGGGAAGACTTCATCAACTTTAGAATATTAAACAAGCTTAAGAATGCGAGAGGATTTTTTCTAAATTTAACATCATCTAAATTGTTAGTTTATAATATATTTCTAGCCATATTTTAATTATGTTCTCCTTGAGTATCAGACAAGGTAATGTTATCATAAAATAATTTTATAGATAGTCTTTAAGTCAAGATAGATATAAAGTATAAATTTGTGGTTTTATTTTTAAAAGTATAGTATAGAAGAGTGGTTTAGTTTTATAATTCTTCCAATATTTGATATATTAAATCATTTTAAGAATTTATGAAAATTTTAAATATTTTTATGTTTTGACTAAGCTAATTGTGCTTATCCACTTTGATGAATCAAATGGCTTATGATTATTCATTTAAACCTTGACCAAACCACATTGTCATCTTCAATTAAAATTTCTCTATCTCTAAGGAGAACTCATATCAATCTTATAACAATTATTCTCACCACATTGAATGAATACTTTTTATTTTTAATGATACAAATAACATCATAAATCTAATTACTCATGATTCAATCATATTATTTTCACTTTTAAAATTTAAATTAAACCTTCTGAACAAATGTTAATAAACATATAAATAAATTAATAATACACAAATTGCATTGTAATCACTTGCCTATATCATTCTCACAATTACCTTAAAACATTATTAATAATTTAAAAATAATATTACTTTTTTCTGACATCTGGCAAATTCACCACCAGCAATTCACCTTCAACAATTCATTTCCATGACATATTCATTGCGTATTCAATTCACCACCAACAATTCTTCACCGCGATATAGACATATACATATTTCAATATTAAAACACATAAATTTTAGATTTGATTTTTCTTCTTAAAATCACTCAAACTCTCCCTTCTCATTTCTTCTGATTTCTATTTTTTATAACATAATAGACATAACGAGCAGCAAAGAAGGTGAAGATTCTAACAGGAATATATAATATCAATTCCATTAAGCCCCTTCAAAATGATTCTGCAGGCATAGACCCATGAGAAAATGTGGATAACACCAGACCAAGGAATCAGTTTGTGACAAGAAAAGTCCCATTCTTTGCTGCTTCTAAAATATATTTTGCAACATGCTCAGGCATATCTGCTTGACTTCGATCATAGAAACGTATTATCTTATTTATCTCCAAGAGATCTCTGTTATCTTCAAAGCCACCTACGTAGAATTCGGGAATGTAAGAACAAAACTAGATCAGATTCACTTGAAGAATATATTAACAACCATTTAAAAAAAGGAAAGCATAAACAATCCTTAATGGTTTGTTCGACTGTGAATATGCCAACATGCCCAAGATGTTTTTCTAAAACAGCGAAGTAACATATGCACATACATTTGTACAAAAAGAACTTTAGAAAATAATATCATTTGGATGAGGTCTCTGCGATCTGGATGAGTAATCTGATCCAAAGCATCCAAAGTTAAAAAATTTAACAAAGGTCTTGTTCAAGAAGCCTTCTCCACTAGTTATGGACTATGAAAGCCTGAAACTCTTTTACACACACCAATCTCACGAGAAAGAAAACCCTAAACAAATAGGGTCATGATACCGCCATGATACAGATATCCCTTCAATAAACATTCATACAGAAAATACTTCTCTATTTATATCTAATACAAGATTTAGATAGTAATAAAATTTAAGGTTATTCTCATTAAGACGAAATTAAATCTACTTACAATAATCAAGCATGGGGGTTTCCACAAACCCTCGAAAGACTATGCTTATTTGAATGTTATAAGGCATCAATTCAAGCTTGAGAGTTTCTCCGAGCCCTTTTAGACCATAGTTGGTTGAAGTATAGACAGAGTTATTAAATAAAGGGTACTGCCAAAAGTATAACAGAACCAAAAAAAAAATATTCTAAACAATACAATTATAAAAAGTTTAAACACTAATAAGCAAATATAAACTCAGCAATTCATGAATAAACACACACACAAATAAAATATGAGCTACTGCTCCAAATACTTGTATTGAATTGCTTACCCAAAAATGGTTTATATCTACCTCTTATATAGAGGACTTTAGATACATTTAGAATAATATAGAATATAGGCTGATATACTATTTTTATTATTTTACCTTGGCCAACATAAAATAAATTTCTAGAATTTACCTAACCCTAAACTTCTAGAACTAATCTAACATAAAATAAGTTTCTAGAATTTACCAAATTTTACTTTATTCCTAATCTCTAGTCCAGCTAGAACTTCTAGAAACCTCTAATTTAATTAATATTTTTACATCTAATTTGAGGGAGAAATTACATTTCCCAACACTCTCCTCTAATTTTGACCTCAAATGCAGCTTTGCATAAATTTCCTTACTCTTGATTGCTGACTTTTCAAATCCTTTTCTTTGCTTGATATCTTCAAACTTGACAATGCCTTTGTCTTTGTCCAAGTCTTCAAACTTCAAACCATCTCTACGATCTGTAGATCTCTTTCATCAACTCTTCTCATCCCACTACTGCAGCAGTCATTCAAACTTCAAATTTTCAGAACTTCAAATTGGAAGTCTTCTTCTCTGCAAACTCACTATCTATAACTTTCCACCTTCTTTGATGTCTTTTCTTTCCATGATTTCTACCATCTTCAAACTTATTATCAATTATGCCTTTTGAAAACCTTTCTTGATTGCCATCAACATTCACATGCAAACTTTTATACTTAAAATAGTTTTTTATCATACCTATAATTTTTTGCCAACTCGATCCATAAACCCATCCACAATCTATTTTCATACAATCTGCTATAGAATCCTTCTTGCACTCTTTGTTCCAACATGTCTTTTCAGAATGACTCTTCAAACCACAAATACTGCAAGGATGTAAGTCCCAACATCTATCATTTGTATGTCCTTTCCTGTTACAATGACAACATTGCACACATTCCATTTCTTTAACAAATTTGGTTACACCTGTATTATTTCCTTTACCTGTCACATATCCAAGTCCTTCATGCTTTGGCCTCATTATTGGCTTAATTGGCTCTCTCATCCCTTGATCATGGCTTCCTAAGCCTTTACCTTTGTATCCCATTCTTTTCATGATCTTTAAACCAACATTTTTTCCATTGCCATTACATCTAACAACATTATCTTTTTGATAATTTTTATCACAAATTTCTTCAGCAAAAACACATTTATCAATGCACGAATTCAAATCGTATATACCACAAGAAATATCATGAACCAATTTTGACTTCAGACATTCATTGTTTGCAATAAATTATTGATTTAGCTGATTATTTTCTTCTTTCAACAAACAATTCTCCTCTTGTAGTTTCTTCAACTTTTCTTCTAAATCATCAACCAACTTCATTCTTTTTTCCAATTCCTCATTTCTTGTATTAATCTCATCAAACAATTTTAGTTTTTCTTCAAGCTCTTTATTTTTCTCTTTAAGTTTGCACAATTCCTTCACCTGCAAATTATTTATTTGTTCCACAAACTTTAACCTATCCTCTATCTCTTCGATTGCCTCTGTATAATCACTAATTTCATTTAAAAGATTACATTTTTCTACCCCCATTTATTTCCTTAATTTTGCCAATTCTTTTTCTAAAAAATCCTTTTCACATTTTAAACTTGTATTTTCTTTCTTCACCTTTACTAATTCTTCTTCTAAATCTTTTGTTTTCTCTTTCTTTACTCTATCAGCTTTTCCCATTGAATCAAACAAATAATCTTACTTTAATTTTATTTTGATTCTAATTTCTTCTTGATAACCTCAATGCTAACACTCCACCAAAATATTCTTGCTTCTTCCTTCCTACAGCTGTATGGCCAATTAATATTTCACAAAATGATAACTTCTCAAACACAAATCTTATCAGAGACAACCAATTTTATTTATCTCAGAAAAATATTTGTCTTCCATCCAAACAACACTACCAGCAATTACTCAGACACAACCATTTTTTTATTTAGCCAGAAAATCATATTTTCCTCTATGTTGAATCATAACAACATTAATAAAAAACAGCAATCTACCTTTTTTTTCTCTTTTCACATCTGCGATTTAAATTATTTTTGTACACTCTTTATGCATCCCTTCACTTATGAAGCAACAATTCTGGATTTCATCGAATCTTCTTCTTTTTGAAAAACTGCAATTCTTTCTTTACTTGATAGCAGCTCCAACAATCTCAGACAAAAAATAATCTGCAACAGGCTTACAGCTCCAACAATTCTTCAACAACAATCTACTTGCAATGAACATAAATTCTTTGGCATTGATGAACTTGCATCTCCAATTTTCAATTCACTTCGATCTGGCTCTGATACCACTTTGATAAGGGTGGATGGATACAGATCAACACTAATAAGCAAATATAAACTCAACAATTCATGAATAAACACACACATAAATAAAATACGAGCTGCTGCTCAAAACACTTGTATTGAATTGCTTACCCAAAAATGGTTTACATCTGCTCTTATATAGAGGACTTTAGATACATTTAGAATAATCTAGAATATAGGCTAATATACTATTTTTATTATTTTACCTTGGCTGACATAAAATAAGTTTCTAGAATTTACCTAACCCTAAACTTCTAGAATTAATCTAACCCTAGCCGACATAAAAATAACTTCTAGAATTTACCAAATTTTACTTTATTCCTAATCTCTAGTCCAGTTGGAACTTCTAGAAACCTCTAATTTAATTAATATTTTTACATCTAATTTGAGGGAGAAATTACATTTCCCAACAATTTGGTTGAAGTATAGACAGAGTTACCGTACAAAGGTACTGCCAAAAGTATAACAAAACCAAAAAAAATTATTCTAAACAATACAATTATAAAAAGGTTAAACATTCTAAAAACATCCTTTCTTGGCTTACAATAAATGCTACAATAACAACAACAATCTAAATGGTGACCTCATATATTTTTGGGTTTAACTAGCCCTTTGAACTGGTAATCACAATTTACGGAATGAAGCATGCATATCAATTCAGGATGAATATTTTTAAACTTCTGAGTAATAAGCATACAAATTGTTTTACCAATAACATACCAGTCCTGATAGGGAGAACAATGGATATGGGTGTTTGGGAACTCCTCTGCTTCATCAATGGAATCCCAACATGTAGAGTATTGACAACCCCTGTCAAGTTAGTCTAAATGATGGCATGCAGATCTTCAATCCTGTCTTTATCCAGAAGTGTAATTTTTGCCGCACCTGCATTGCACACCAGCACGTCAACAGTCCTCCATTCAAATGACTCCTTTATAGCCTATGCCAAAGTTCCATAATCACCCACATCTGCAACCTATTCAAAAATAAAAATCAGATTGGACATCAAGATTTTTTTTTTTAGACTTTAGGTAATCTTAATATGATGGAATAAGAAAAACCTTGGTTGATATTTTATCTATGATAGCACCATTTTTGGAAAGAATTTGTGCTGCTTTCTCCAATTTAGTGAAGCTTTTGGCTAGAAGTGTGATGAATGCTCATTAAGAGAGAGCCTCTTTGGCAGTGGCAAGCCCAATCCCACTCGATCCACCTATTATTAGGACATGCTTGCCCTCCAAAGATTGCGGCAAGGATGATGAAGTCTTGAAATCGATCCTCATTTGATGCATACACCTAAACTCACAGAATGAAATAAGGAAGCAATGATGTGCCTGTGCTAGTTTGTTTTCAGAAAGTGTTAGATTGAAGTGATTGTTGTATACATAGCAATAATAAAGGCATATATGTCCCAAGAGAGTAATAATTCCAACTGTCCAAAAGAAATGAGTTTTATCTATCTCATTAATGCTAAATTATATTGTTGCATCGATTGATAAAAACAAATAAATGAAATGGGTAACAAAATAAAAAAAGGTTTGAGAATCAACTATCAAAAAAGTGGGTGAGAGTGACCCCTCTAATTCATCGATCATGTCATTTTTCTTTCATAATAATCATGTATGCAAGAAAGATCAATAATATATTTAGGACAAGAAAAATCTCACATACGAAAATTAAAAAAATTACACTAACACCTTTTAAGTATTGTTGTTTAAGTGCAATTTTTTAATGTGGTTGGTGGTCCAAAATTAGTGTCTAACTTGGGATAACTTGTGCAAGCGAGGGTTCCAAGGTCCCTCAATGTGTGTTTTGTGATGTAATAGTGAGGAGAGTGTCTCTCATCTCTTCTTCCAATGTTCTTTCTTTGGGAAGCTATTACATTTATGGTGGTGTGTGTGGAACCATGTTTGCTTGCATGTCTATTCTTTGGTTGATTTCTTTGCCTAGTGGGGGAAGACCCCTATTAAGACTTCTTTTCTTCAAGTTACTTGGACTCTTAGACTGACCTTTATTATTTGGCATATCTAGCTGGAGATGAATGACAAGATTTTTCAAGATGTGAAGTTGGTTGTCCAATATTTGTGGTGAAAAATTCTACATTCTTTGGGAGAAACAATTTCAGTTAAGTGTGACTTGGCTGAGGGTGTGGATCCGGGAGATGTTGCATGTTGCACTTGTCTCAACCTTCCTCTTTAGTGTGGTGTTGCGCAGGGTGCTAGCCAGATCACGAGAAATAGATGTCAACATCCTCTTCGGAGGGGCGTTGGTGTCCTCCTCCTTAGGGTGTGTTGAAAATCAACACAGATGGTTCTTATCAGGGAAATCCTAGTCATACTAGTATTGGGGGTGTTAGACGGAATAGTTCTAGAACTGTTTAGTTTATCTTTTTTGTTTATAAGGGTCTACATATTAACAATGTGATGGAGGCTCTTGCCATTTTATATGTCGTGGAGCGCAGTTGCACTCTTGGGTGGAGACAAATCTCATTTGTGAATCTGATTTTCAGGTGGTGGCTTTGCTAAAGAGGAATTAATTAGAGGATGTTAGTTGACATTTGGTTGTAATTATAAAACAGATTCTTAATTTGTGTGCTTCCTTGGAATCTATTACTTTTTGTCACATTCTTAGAGAATGGAATGGGGTTGCGGATTGTTTGGCCAAATGGGCTTGTGATCATTTGTAAAATTGGAACATTATGGAAAGGGGTCAATTACCCTTGGATTTGTCACAAAAGTTGGACCACTTAGTGAAGATTGACAAGGGTGTTTAATGCCCTTGCTTTGTACTGCTTTATTTTTGTTTGAATAAATTTTTACCCCTTTTAAGTTCTCTTAGCCTAGTTTAAGTGGGTGAAAAGATGAATCTCAATAAATGAAGCTATATATATATACGTGACTAGTGGCGCTGACATGACATGCCCTTCGATACCATGGGGACGGTGGATAAAGGAAGCTTAATTAGGTACTCATGTATAAATAGTTTCCCTCCAAAACAAAAGAATCCCCTAAATGAGAAATAGTCCCCTTCCCCTCTCAAAAAAAAAGGGGGAGAGAGAAAGTGAAGGACTAGTAAGCCCTCCAAAGTAAACACTTGTCACACCCCTAGCAAAGCTTATTGATAAAGATGCTTATTTTCAGTAAAGGGTTTGATGATGATGTTTACAATTTGCTTTGTTGAACAATAATTAAAATTAATGATGTGATCATGAATTAGTTCCCATATGTAATACATATTATATATATGTTTTCATTGGTGATGGACTAGATTTATATGAGATTTGTTTCAGCAGGTTTTTTCATACATCATATATCTTTTTGTTGTTGAAGGAATTTTGATTTTTTAATTTCTTAAAATAGACAAAAACCTGTTATCAATAATATCTCACCAAATAAAAAATCAATCCATTCCTCTAATGTTGTTTAATTTTCTAATTTTCGTTTCTTTAAAATTGTGCTCAAAAGAAATTTTTAATTGGGTCTATTTTTTCCCAGTTGGTTTCTTTCACAATTCTCTGCATGGACGACGAATTCGTTATCTATTATATTTGATTTTTCTCTATCAGCCAAGGCATATGTAGACATCCCACAACTCCCATTGTATCTATCCCCTGTCAGGATTTAAACGGGTATTGGTTACAATCTTTGCCACACAAATGGCATGTCTTCAAAATTCTACTCATCAATGCAAGAGGTATGAGTCTGATATGTATTGAATGTCTTGGCTGAGAATGACATCATAGTCCTTGTTGAAAGAGTTGAATGTGCTTAAGACTTCAAAGATCTTAGAGTATTTTCCTTGTACACTCCATGAGATCAGAGCTATTTGAGGCAATGTATCAAAAAATTCATGTACATTCTCCAAGCCTTTGTGCGTCATTATGAGCAAGCCTTCACTGCATAGGAAGTCATGCCTGTGCGACAACAAACCCTTCAAGATTTCCTTGCTGTTGTGCCAAATAAGCTTTCTTCAGCTCATAATTTTTTTTGTGATTAACTTTTATTAGTTGATGATCTCAAAGAGGTTGTCTACTCCATGGTTGATGACAAAGCCCCAGGAATTGATGGATTCCCTTGTGAATTTTACAAAGCCATGTGGGACTATATTGTGCATGATCTGCATCAAGTTTACTTAGAAGCTTTTCGTTCTAATTCCCTAGGTAACTTAATTAATAAAGGTAACATAAAATTCATACCTAAACTGGGTGACCTAGAAGACATTTGCAACTAGAGACCTATCATGCTTCTTAATGTCTCCTACAAGATTATCGCCAAGGCTTTGGCTCTTAAAATCTGCCATCTTCTACCTTAGATTGTGTGCCCAGAACAAACTAGGTTTATCAAATCCATATTTATTTGGATAATATCATCGTTGTTTGGGAAGGAATGGAATGGGCCAGATGCTCAAACCAGAAAGTCGTGTTCATTAAGATTGACTTTGCCAAGGCTTATGATTGCATTGAATGGCCATTTATTCTTGCTATGCTGCAAGCCTTGGGTTTTGGGCCCAATTTGATTCAATATGTTTGAATGATCTTTGCGGATGCCTCAGCTTGTATCACCATCAATGGTCATCAATCCTTTTCCTTTGGAATCTTTCATTCCATTAGGCAAGGGTGTCCGCTAGCCCCTCTTTATATGTGTTTGTAGCCGAGGGTTTTGGTTACCTTTTGGCCAATGCAGTTTCCCAGCGGCGGGTCAAGGGCATTTCTCTGCCCAACTCTAGGCTCAAATTGTTAATGGCCATTTTGCTGATGACTCATTCCTCACCCTTCAAGAGGATGAAGAATCCATTACGATGGCTCTTGACTGTCTTAATACCTTTTCTCTTGCTTCCAGCTCTACCATCTAGTGGCATAAAACTTTGTGTTACTGACAGTCTATCTTTCCCTCTCCGCTATGGCTACAACAGTATGATTGGAAGTGGATTGGGCTTGGCAAAGTTTTTTGATTTCTAGGTATTCCCTTTGCTTTTCAGGCGTCTCTAGCTAAGCTTTGGCAAGCTGTGCTCTCTAGAGTTGAAAAAAAGCTTGCTTATTGGGTTACCAAGCCCCTCTCTTTAGCAGGGAAATTCTAGGTGTGTTCCAAAATCCTGGTGGCCACCCATGTTTATTATTCTTCTTGTTGGCCCCCCTCCAAAGCTGCCTATGGTAAGCTTGAGAAACTACCGTGTGACTTTCTCTGGGCCTCCTCTGAAACTCATAGAGGGTTTCATCGTGTGGCTTGGGAATTCTGCTACCTTCCCAAAGACTCAGGAGGTCTCGGGTTGTTGTCTACTCAACGGCAAGGGACTGCTCTGTGTGTTAAATGGATTATTCGTGCCCTTACTAGGGATGAGACCTAAAAAATTCTTCTCAGGCATAGTATTCAATTTGGCTTCCTTGTTCATAGACCTACCTGGAAGGGGATTGGCTTTCAAACCCTTCTGGTCATGAATGAACCAGTCCAGATTGTTGAAACTTTTGTGGCCAAAAGCATATGGTGAGCCTAGGAAGTTGTCAAACCTTGGCTCTGTTGGGCTGGCTCTAGTTTTCGAGATGGGCTCTCTCTCAACCAACACAATATTTGGTGGTCACCTCTTTTTGCAAACAATGGTCAGCCGTTGGCCAAGTTGCCTATGCTTAAGGTACCCAGATTTCAAAAAAAGGGTATCCAGACCCTGCAACAAATTTTTTCTAGACCCACCATGCATATTATGTCGTGGAATGTTTTTCGTGCTCAGTACAGGCTTCATAACCAGGACCGTGCTACTTATGATGGTCTGGTGAATGTCGTTCCTGCTGAAATGCTTCATAAGGTTGGAATTTGTGGGATCAAACCTTGGTGGAGAGATTGGAAGTGGTATCCAGACACCCCTTTTAGGAACTACAAGCCTCAGCTTGGTTAGAGGTGGCTCTCACTACATTTTCCTATGATTCAAAGTTTGAACTAGAGGTGGCTTCTTCAATCTCCCGCTGATGTCTGGCGTAAAAGATTTGCTGCCACTTAGTCTACAAGTGTTGAGTCGAAGCTTGCCCACTTTGCTTGGTGTATTCTTTTCTAGGGATTTCCTATGGGCTCTCAGTTGGTCCACCTGGGGATTTGGGACCCTCGCTGCCCTTTTTGTGGGGTTGAGAATTTTAAGCATCTTTTCTAGTTTTGTCCCAAGCCGCAGCTTTGGACTTGATTCATGACTTTTTACCCTTTGGCAACCTTTCTCCTATATGGTGTTGATTGAAGATTCTCCTAGATTTCCTACAAAATTCACCCAGCTTTGGCACACTTTCAGGTGAAAATTCTCTTCAATATTTGTAGACAAAATGCTTGCATTTTTTCACATACTCAAATGGATATTCATGTATCTTTATATGCTAAAGCTATGATTTTCTCTAATGTGCTTTTACAGGTTCAAGTGCAAGCTAAAAAGTTGCACTTGAGGTTGTTCACCTCCGTTCTCCTGGACCACTGTAATGCCCTTGTATTGTCGCCGGGTCCCCACTTTAACCTTCTTCCCACAACCATCACCCTCTAGGGCGACATGTTGAGTGATTTTGTGTGTCCCATTCCAAACCCCCGCCTTCTGGGATTCTTCACACTCTTGAAACCGCTCTCCCATGGGCTAGCTGGGGTGGCCTTTGGCTGAGCTTCGGGAGGTGGTGGGTTCCAGTGGCCCTCTGATGATCCCTCTTTTTTAGACAGCGATAATCCGCGTCGCGCAATCTCACCTCGACGGGAAGAAGATAAAGAGAAAAAATGTTGATGATGGTTGGGGTCCTCCTCCAAGTCACTTTAGACCCGCCGATGTATGGGGCAAAATTTTGGATGAGAGACCCTCCTGGCTCTACTAGCACTACTCTGACCACTTAATGGCCTTTTTATCTTTGTAATTTTGGATTTTTGGGCTTAGCCCATGTGATCTGTTGATTTTCTAGGCGTTGCCCATGTGACTCTTGGGGTGTGCCTTTCTACCACCCACCATTTTTTTGTGAGTATGTATCTTTATATTTGAATTAAATAGATAGTTGCCTATTCATCAAAAAAAGAAAAAGAAAAAGAAATCACGTACCTTGTCTATACTCCCACATGTTGCATACATGCCTACCAGAGTATTTTTAATTAGCCGATAGGCTATTATAGGTGGGAAATCCCACTAGAAAAGTCTACTATTTGATGCCGATAAATTTTTTAGGCTTCCTGCTACCGGATTGTGAGTATTTTGATTCCCACTAATGTGTTTCCTGTGCATTCAAATAACCAACATATGATGTTAATAATGAGGAGAGGGCACGGGGAGAGAAAAGGTCCTCACCATTAATACAGCATGGCGTTCCTGCCCTAGGGTCGTCAGGTGTGTAGGCGGTGTGGAAAAATGTCATTTGGCAGCATTTAAACCCCAAGATGACTCCATAATCTACTCATTCAAGCTTTTTTTTAGGAACGTGAAAAGGTGAAAGGCATGGAGGAAAAATGCAAAGGAAAATTGTGAGGAGAAGGCCGTAGTAAAGCGTGGGGATAAAGAACATAAGGAAAAAGCAAGGCACCTTGCCCATGGCTTGACCCAAGAAGGGAAGTGCCACCTACTATCCTGCTCTCATCTAGCATGATGTGCATCGGTTGAGCCAGTGGGGAGAGCTTATTGCAGGGTACCAGTCGCTCTATTTCTCACAGGGTAACGAGACCATACAGTATGGCGAGACCTTTGGATGGTAAACACTAAATCTTTCAGAGTGAGAACCATAAAAACCCTTGCATTTTGATCTCTTGCTATATGAGAATATTTTTCGATCACTCCTCTTTTTCTGGCCCATCCCTTTGGATTTTAACTATAATGATGGATCTTGAAGTATTTCTTTCTTGAACCTTTGAAGTACTTATGTTTCTCAAAATGAAAATCTCCTATTTTCTTTTTTTGTTTGGTTCTTTGTTGCTTGTGCCCGTGGCATTCTATTTTAGTTGTGATAGTTTTGTATGGTTATTCTGAAATCTTGGTTCGAGTGCTTTGAAACCTTTGCACTTTTTGCATTCAGATCTCTCGATGTTCTATATGCTTTTGAGTCCTTTTTTGGTTTGTGACTTTCGTGTTTGCTCTTAATGACGAGTTGGAATTCTCATGTTTTAGGAAAATTCCATGAAATGGGCAGGTTGGGTAGATAAATATAATATCAGACTAGATATCTCTTGATTTTATGTAATTATGACCTAATTAGGAAGAATATTTTAGAAAATGGAGAAGTTTAAGTATGTGTATTTAGCCAAACATGAAAATGTTGTCAATGGCATTCAGTTCTATGCTAAAACATGCTTGGAGTTTATGGATCATCTTCTATTTTGTGTTATTTTGGTATGCTATGGCCTGTGGCCATGGTATTTTCCTTTGATGGGAAGATGAGCTTATTAGTGTTAAGAAGAATGCATGGTGAGACTTGAAGTAGACAGATGCGTGCTGATAAAATGCAACCGCAACCTTACTTTTCCAGTTCCATCCTTTGAGGGTCATATTGGTAAGGCTATTTAGTGAAGAGAAAAATGTATCACGCCTATTCATCTAAGGAAAGAAATGTTAGGTAAGGTTTTTGGTCAAATACAGGAAATGTGGGTAGCTCTCTTGCTTAGGTGATCCATATCCAAGACATGTGCCAATGCCATTGAGGACTCACTCTAAAGGTTTTGTTAATCCGTATTTTATTTCTGCTCATCATATAGAGACCTAGATTCTTGAAGAACATTATGTTGGTTCATTTTTCATGCAAAATATTAATGTTGTTTTGCAAGTAGCAGAGGCTAAAGTCTGGAATAGCATTTCGAGAGCAGTAATTACTCACGGTTCCCTTGATTGCTCTGCAAAATTCCATCAAATAATCAATGGTCAAATTTTCTCCTGAATATCTTGAATGGGTATTGAAGTGACTTTTTTCCCCTAGATAGACATATAGGAGGTATATTACCTAATGAAAGGACCGTGGCCATGGCTACCCATCACTAGAAAATTTGCTCCCAGCTTTTGAACAGTTTCACAGATCTTCCCTTTTGGTTCCCCAATCACATGGGTTTTTTCCCTCACATTATAACGATTGCAGATATCTAGAGCTTGCTTGAATATCTTGTGGGTAGTCCTTAGTTCTTCACATTCAAGAAGATAAAATACCTCACTACTCAAAATGTAAGCTGCAAGAGACAAACACTAACACACTACTCATCAATGTATAATCCAACAATGCATACAGAGTATTCTCACACACATCGATTATATCTCCATCAATCGAGATGGGGGCAGCTTACCGGGGCTAGAGGTAACGAAAACAAGGGGTTGACCATGAAGTAGTGTGAATGTATAGCACTATTGAGAATTTGTATGAGTAGCCATGAGATGCTTATAAGCCCATTCATAGGCATGCATACTCAATTTGGCTCTGATCAACCGCAACTACAATATTCACCATATTCATCACTTTATCTTATGATACTTCTTCAAATTTCTCCATTACTTTGCAATTTAGGCTTTGAATTTTTTCGTTACTTTGTGATGTATAAACGATGTTGGTTTGTAGGATTGCCCATGGTTACAAAGCAAAACTACTTATGGGGAATAGCAACTGATTGTTTTCCAAAACAAATGGAATCCTTAAACTATTTATGACCCATTGAATTATTTGATGGTTTTTAGTGGACCATTGATCTCCGAAGATTGTTTGTTAGGGTAGGTGGCCAACTAGAACATCAATAATCCCTTCGTTTGGACGATATTTTTTGGCACATGCAATGTCTATCCAGGGTTGTGGATATACATTTGACTATCTAGTATATCTTGGGCGAGGTTGTGATTTTTTGGTGCTTCAAACTGCTAAGAATAAAAATATAACCTAAAAATTTAAGGGCAGAATAGATGCAATTAGTCTTTAGTCGAAAAAAACAACCCCAAAAATTTAAGGGCATATATGGCAAGTAGTGATGTAGCCCGAATGTAACAATATTCTATAGGTTTTGTAAATAGTGGTTTGGGTTGAATTGCAGATCAGCTCGTGTGCTCTTTCAACTTAATTTTGCAAATTTTAAGAATGGATGGATTCACACTCCTAAAGTTAACAAAGAATCAGCCAAATTTGATGCATTTTTTTTTCATTTGAAATGTTACTCGTGGCTAGAAGTTAAGTTTTTGGAAATGGTAGTTTAGATCAAATTGTGGGTTAGACTAAATGGGATGTTTTCATATTAGTTTTAGTTTAACAATTTATAAGAATGGGTACCCAGTTTAAAATTATATAGAGGAATGCTTGGGTAAAAAGGTAATCCAATTTATTTATCATATAATATGTTTCCATATGGGTGATTTTGGAGCCAGTAGAACCCCAAAAAAATAGATAACTCATGGGCTGTTTTTTGCTTAATTTTCATTTTTAAGCCTTACATAGAATAATGTGGCTTAAAGACTTTACTTTTGACTTAAAAATGTCCCTTAAGAATGGTGGATGAGGTGGGATTTAATATCGTGGAAACATTGACATTGATCAGCTAATTGACTGCCTTCACTTTAGTTTTGTAACTATTAGGAATATTGATACCGACTTTCCTATTTTTCAAAAATTGGCCTGGCTTAAACCGATCTTTGTACCCTATTAAGAAAAGAAGTTTGGATCAAATATGGATTAACTAACAACCTGTTTTCAGTTTAGTTTTGTGACTATTTGGGTTGGATACCAGTTTCAAATTTTATATGGAATAGCCTGGTTCAAACTAAAATAATATTTTTTTGAGTTTTCCTTATTGACAAATTTTGAAGGCCTTAGAAACAATGCTTTGGATTAAATTGGGGATTAGCTTAGATGTACGAATTTCAGGAATGTATTTCTAATATTAATTTTCACCCTTAATGGTTTGGCTCATATTATAGTTCAGGTTTTATATTCTGGTGACAGATGTTTGATTATTTGAGTGCAAATCAGAGCTTTTAGATTTTGGACAAAAGTTTCCTGTTTCCGATAATGTTTTGAATGACCTATGCTTTACGTTTTTGGAAGCAGTGGGTTAGATCAAATTGCACATCATTTTTAACAATTTTTTTTGTTTTGTTTTGCACATTTTTGAAGCGGCCATCCATTTTTCAGCATCATTCAAAATGCATGTTAACTATATAGTATAGAGCAAAATATTATTCTTAAATTCTTTCTTATGGATAGACTTTAAGATTTTGGAAACAGTGATTTGTATCAAATGATAGATTTGCAGGATATACTCTGGCAGTATATTGAAGGGAAAAGGAAAAAATCACAAGAATTGACATAATAAATAAATTACAATGTTAAGGAAAAGCATTTTCAAAAGAAGTCAAGATAAGGAAGTTAAGATAAGGTAGAATATGTACAAGCAGGCCATACCATCATAGCAACATATACTTTGTGCTTTTTAGTGGAATTTGCCCTTCAAACTTGGCGCAAGAGGTTTGTATTTGTTTGCAGATTCAGATTGAAGGATTTGAAGGAGATTTTATAAGAGTTTAGTGTGGATTCGTTGCTGCAACAACCTTTAGCTTGGTTGTACAACAACATAGAGGAAAGTGGGCCCCATTTGGATTGGTTCGATCTCCTTTATGGCTTCTATCTCATTCATTATTGGTGCATAGGGTTGCAAAACACATTTTTACATCTGTTTGAATGAGATTATTCATTTGTATGCAATTTGGAGGTGATTCATAGTACTTATATTGTTGGTCCATGTATGGTAGACATACAAAGTTGAAGAAATGTGAATGGGTATTGCCATTGTAATTCATTTTGAGTGATTTTATGAACTGGGTCATTGTTATTTTGTGCATATCTATTATAGTTGGGTTTTCTTATGCAATGTACTTTTTATTGTGAATATCTATTATAGTTGAAGATATGCCTTCTGTTGGGTTTTCTTATGCAATGTACTTTTTATTGTGCTCAGAGTTTGTTCGGTCTTTTGTTGCCAAGATTTTTAATTTAATAGAAGGCATATTCTACCTTATCTTGATTTCTTCCTGAAAATGCTTTTCCTTGACATTGTAACTTATTTATTATGTCAATTCTTGCTATTTTTTCCCCTTCCGTTCAATATACTGCCATAGTATATCCTACTATCGGCGTAACCATTGCACCTCGTTGAGGTGCAAGCGCTAGTTGTAATATATGAGGAACCCTTTTCCATTATGATTTCGTACACCATGATGTCTCCATGTCGCTGGCATATAGCTCTTGGATGTATTATAAATTCAATACGGTTAACCGTCCTATATTCCAGAATTATTAACCGTCTGAACGTAGTCAATGCCAAATTAATGAGGCATGGTCGAGGATAGGCCTGTTGAGAGGGCATTAAATTGGAGAGGACTGAGAGAGGGAGACAAACCTTTAACGTAAGTATGGGTGAATTATTAAATGTCATTAAGATCGAATGGGCACAACTGAGCCAGGAGGCATCCGAGCCATTAATAAGGCATGGCGATTCTCCCTTGGAGTAGGAAATTGCCAGGTCGCGTGGAAAATGGGTGCTCCAAGTACGACCCGGTTGCCGCACCCCCGTCCCTTATTTGGTCATTAAAAAAAATATGGTATAGACGGGAGGGTGGAAAAAAAACAGAAGCATGGAAGGGCATGTCTAAGATGTTTTGATCTGCGGTGAGTTTAGGAACAATGAAGGCAAAGTTTGGCATGAGGAGAGGAAGAGGAATTGAGTGGGAGAGCAGAAGGGCATCTAAGAGTGGGCAGGTGTAAAACAAAGCTCCCCAACCGTTGCCGACATTCTTCCTTCCTGCAAAGAAATGGGGATGTTTGTATTACAATGCATGGTATGAAGTTAGCGTGGAAATGAGAGGGAAGGAGCTTGTGGTGCATTATCTAGAGTCTGGAGATGACTGCGAATTTGATGAGAGCTGTCCATGGAAGAATGTAAGAGAAACATTTTTAGATTTCAGTTGGCATGTGGACACCTTCAAGTCGAGAATCATTCCCAGGTGAAGGAAGGCATGCAAATTTGTGCTTTATCTATCATTGATGCTCAAGAAATTCAGTACTTTGGAGCCACTGTCAAACAGGTGACAGATCTCTTTCCTCCAATTCTTTCCTTTTAACACATGCTTCAATTCCCAAATATTCTTATAAGTGTTCTGGGTGGTCATTCCAAATTCATCAAATGTCAGCTCACAATGTTTTAGTAGGACTGGAGAAAATAGTCTCCCAGATGCGTAGCACAATTATCTATGGTGTGTATTGGGCTTTACCTCAGTAGGGAAAACTGGCGAGATATAGCTCTTAGGAAAAATAAGCTTTGCTATTACTTTCCTTGTGGTCTAATGAACATAGTATTATAAATTCAGACGGTAAATAATTCTGGAATATTGCTGTATATTTACGGTTGCATATCATTTTCTGAAAAACCACTGGTTTCATTTTTAGTAAATTTGTTAATGACAAAACTAAAATACATGACTGATACAATTTAACTTTACAAACATAGTTAGTTACATTTTCTCATAACATTATAATAGTTTTGGCTTTACGTCCATCTATGGTATTTACCCATGTTCCAAAGATTGCCCTTGTAATTCATGAATTAATTGTATAATATCAATTATGACATTTTATCAATAATATGTACACTGCACATTATTGCATTTTACTTCCAAGTATGTTGTCAATAAGCTCGTGTGCCTAGTACATATTGATTCTTGTTGTATGATCAATATTTGTAATACTTTTATTGAGATGATGAACAGAGATCGGTTAGGATGACAATTAAGTAAAGCTATAGTTGAAACATTAATATGTCAATGATGATCATAATGATTAAAGATCTATTGAGAGAAGTATAGTGTTTTCCACTTAACACACTATGGTTGTAATTCAAGGGCAGCATTCGTGTTTATTTTGGGTTCCTTATTATTAGTGTATGAATGTAGAAAATGAGAGATCAATTATGTCTCTTTGGAGAATTCTAAATCATGTCTTGAACTTTAAATTCATGAATATTGATAAATTATCAGATAAAACTTGTAAATTTATACACCCTATTAAAATTAGGACAATGGTATAAACTTGACGAACTCACCTTCATCTTGGATGCATGCATTTTAGCACTTATGCCCTTGTTTTGTATTCCACATGTTTAAAGATAATGAAGGACTCAAATAAAGAGTAATGTCTATAATTAATCAATAGATGTTATTGAACTATATATTAAGTAAATTTTATGTGTGGGTGACCTACTAGGTACCCCTATTAGGTTATGAGCATGGATGAATGTTATTGTCCAAAGCATATGGATATAGATAAGCTAAGTTTTGGTAATATGCAAATTGCTCAAACTTTATAAGTTGAAACCTTATCAACTCAGTAAAAAGGGAAGTATGGTCATGATGGTTATTAAATGAAGTTTATTAAGAGACCTAAGAATTTGAGTTTTGTATCTATCTAAACCATACCAACTTTATATGATTATAGAATAATCCTTCAAAACTGAATTATTTCATTCTCCAAGGGTTTGATCTTCTAACTATATAAAAGGGGAAGGTGTCATATATTCTTCCCCTAATATTTTACATGGAATGATGTGGGTTAAAAATATAACTATATAGACCTCTTCATATATTATGAATTAGGAACACAATTACCTAATCTAAGTTTTGGATTATGGTTGCCTAATAATGTGATTGATGATGACTTGTTTTAGTGGCACTAGAACCACATTGTACTAAAAATAGCTAATGTTACAAGTTGACACTCTTGGTAACCCACTTTGGATTGGGGATATAGGCTTTTATATGACTACAAGATATATATAGACCCCTTGGGTATAAGAACCTCAAAATTGAATCTATCATGTGAATTTCAAATGGAAGTGCTTTCCTATGGGTTTGTGGTAACCAAGATAATTTCAAGTTAAGTAATAAGTTAGGCCTCTATCTTGATAAGACAAGCCTTGGGATGTTCAAGTTGATTTATGAATAATATAAAGGTCATCAGATCTTATTAGAGATCTTGATGCCCCTTGATGGAAGTGTTATAGTTTAGTCTTGCTAAATTGGGGATGGTGTTGGAATTTACTACTTGTCATTAAGTATTGTTAACTATTGAGAATCATTTAAAGGAACCAGGTTGGAGTAAGACATAATAATTAATGAAACTTGTGTGTAGGCATCCTTTGAGAGAAACTTGGTTAGGAGAACTGTGTGACTTCAATCTCATTTGGAAGCGGGTACACAGTCCTTGGACAAAGGAAGCCCATATGACTTCAAGTCTGCATGTACGTTTTTTATGGTTTGGTTTGTCTTCTAGTTTTCTTGTTATTTGACTTTGCAGATGGACATCGAAATCAACACTTTTGCTCCTTTCTATTTCTAGTGATATCGTTTGAGAGTCTTTTTGTTAGCTTATTGTCCAGTTTATCTAGCATTTTCACTATCTTGCCATGTTTTTTCATAATACTTTTCCCTTTCAAGTGGAATTTCAAATGCTAGTTCTCTTGTTTGCCTTGTAGCCAAAAATATTATCTACTCTAGTTAAGGAAAATAGAAATACTTGTCAAAAGCTTTCATCAATTCAATCTTAATCGCAAGCTTGGATCTAACTGTTAATTCAGAATTTGACTTTGTTTTACTTATACTTGTGCATAACTACTATAGAGCAATCCATTCCCAATAATTAGCCTGATGTCTAAATGATAACCATGCTACTAGTAGCCCTGGCCTCTTTCATGCTACTCATCTCTATAGAGAGTTCTCATGATGAGAATTCATTATAAGCAATTTTAAACTCCTATAATTTTCCAAAGGGTATTCTACATAGAACACATAGATACAAAGGGATATGTTTTCACTCAAGTTGGGAGTTTTCAAATGTTCTTGGTAAGGCATCTCAAGGGACATCAATTTAGGATAATTACAGAATAGGTGGTTGGGACATTCAAATGAATGTCCTACTATCAACATCCCTTTCCTTTTCCATGATGCTTATTTAGTGAGATCTAATGATGAGAGGTCAGTATATGAAGTTTTAGAATCCTCCAATTTTTCAAAGGGTATTTTGCTTACAAGTGTTCAAGGATATTTTTTAAATCCCAATGGGAGAAGTAATTACATTAAAGACATGGATTATTATTGCTTTATATTTATTGTCTTTGGTTTTGCAACATTTCTTTTCTCCTTGAAGTCCTGAAATGTATGCATGTTGATTTTTTTCTTGGGTGCGAGCAAGAACAATTGACAATTGGTTCTTGTATTGTTTTGTTGCTACTTTTTTCTTCTCTAGATAAAAAGCTTCACCAATAGTTGTGTAGAACTCTACTTTTTGGTATGCTTCATGTTAACTTGTTAATCATCCGGGTTTAAAAATTTGAAAATAATATAAATTACTTTCAAGCCATATAGTTATATGCCAATTTAACATGAAATTTCCTATTGTATGGTGCGAAAAAGTAGTGGCACCTTAAATCAACTGATAGAATAGAAAATTTCCCACCTCAATAAAATCAACACACATTCACTAAGTCCTTACAAGAAATCAATCATGATTCATCTGCTCCTGACATCCAACCAATAGTGTAGTATTTTTGGAAGTAGGTGTTTTTTAATTCTTCTAGGATCACATTTATTAATCTATTTATGTTTATATTGATTAGTTTTTTTTATGTTTAGATGTTATTTTCTACTAGAGTTTTTTTATGGATATTGTGGATTATTTATAGTCTAAAAGGAATCCTACTTTGGTTGATATTTCATTGTGTTTCATTTTAGATGAATTTGAAGTCAAACTATTTGGATTCCAAAATAAATTCTAGTTTATCTTAATGGTGTTTATATATAGCCATTACTTCTTTTTTGTTGATGTGAGTGTTGCACACACACACCAACAGACAAATAAGTTCTCACCCAAAGAATTCATCAGCCTACCTTTACTTGAAAGATCCATAGGAAGACCTAAATATAAGGAAATCTCAGTTTGATCCCAAGTCTTAGGAATGTTAGGTCTTGACACACTAGGTTCACTCAGGGTTCATTGTCTAAATTAATGTTAATCACAAGGGGGTCTGTGGTTTTCTAGGTTAGTTGGTACCAAAGGATCATTACATAAGCTCAATTCGATCACTCATATGTCAGTACTTCACAACTTCATGAAATTAAAGATTTATAATAATATTTCATGAATTTCAAATTACTTGCATATATTCAAGTAGATTTAGCATTAATCACTTTTGAGCTTCACAATTAATGAAATTTTTACAATAAAACTCCATGCATTTATCAATTTTGAATTTTTTTTGAAAATATTAAATATCTAATCTAAAACAAAGAATAAAAAAATACTAAAATTTAAAGATTTCTCCCAGGTATTATCCACACATGCCTAAGAAAAAAAACTAAATCAAAGAAAACCACTCTATATTTCACCAAATTGCTTCACAACTAGGTAAAGAATGATGCAAGGGTTTGAAGAAATATGGATTATTTGTTACCAGATAGTGTCAGTATGCACCCAAAGCTGGTGCAACACACAGTCTTTTCTGATAGGAACAAACAATCAACTATGCATGATTTTGTATTAGGAAATAGATTTAAATTGGCCTTGATATTTTTTAACTTCAGATGAAACATACATGTTTTTAGTCTTGAATGGAACAAAAAGCATGAAAAAGAATAAAAATTGCAAAATTTTTAGTTCTCTGAAATCCACAAATTCTAAACAAGTAACAAAATAAAACAACTCTTGGCCCTTTTATAGAAACAAGGCGACCAAAGAGTTCAAACATAACACATGAAAAAAAATCAGAGGAACGAATCAAATGATAGCATGTGGTAGATGATAGTTGGCAAGAGAAACTTCTAAAATAAGTCATCAAAACTTTGACTTTCTTCAACACTTAAAACTTTTGGACTCATGTCTTCAAGATATAATTAGAATAACAAACTAGATTGAGTAGATTGTAAACTTAATCTTCAAACAAAATGTAGGAACTAGCTGGATATTCAGAGTGATCAACTGGATATAGAAATTTTAATCCACTAGCTCTATGTTCCTACCTCCAAGCTATGGCTTTAGGTAAAATGTCAGCAAGTGTAGCACCCTAGAGCTTGGAATCTCCTTTGTTTCATGCGTAATACCCATATCTATGATTTTTTGGTTACCCATGTTTCTTCTCCATATGCTTCTTCCTCACATGAACTTCTAGGACATGCCATCTAACTTGGGTAATATTGTTCAATCTGATCACAATCCATATTTTCTTGATCGTCCATACCCGAACGTTGTTTAACAACCTATTCCTCCCGCACATAAAATTCCACATATCAATTCCCTCCTAAACCATTAATAAAACCTTAGTAGAATAAAACCATTATTATCATTAATCCTTTTAAAACCAATCAGTAATTAACACACATTGACTCTTTCTCATAACCATCGCCTTTAGGCAGGTTGTCAGATGTTTTATGCACTCAGGAAAAACCAAGTAATAAGCTTGAATGTTTCTTGCATCAATCCATCATTTACCTATGCACCTGGGTACCTAACACACTGATTACCTGACTATCTTTAAAATCCAACTAGTTGATGTACTACACTTATCGAAACAAACCTCCACCTAGATTCCATTTTCTAGTGGTCTTTTTAGACCTATAGGTTTTTTTAACTCCCCACTCCAGTAACTTGTCCAACTTCCTCCACGAACTCATCCTGATCATTCACCTAGAATCAAATTGTAAGGAAGCTAAGGTAGTAGAACAACTTCCTACATTAAAATCTTGAGAGGAGAATAATGCAAAATTTTATAGATTTTAATAGTTACATAAACTTAAATAGAAATAAACACAAATATCATGCATACCACAACACAATGGTTTACATGGGGAAAACCCTTTCGAGATAAAATCCCCACACTCCAAAAGCCACCCAATATATTATTCAAAAGTCACAAAGATTACAATATTCTTGCAAAGCAAGCTTCTCATAGGAGAGTATCACCACTTAGAGATCCAGAGGCAACATAACTGCTATTAGACTCTCATAATACATGACAATACACAAGTTCCGTAATATAATTCCCTCATAAAATAGGGTTGCCTTCTAGGAAATTCAAGCTAATAAAATATTGGCCACCAAATATGAGACATAATGATGAATGGTCTAGATTTACAATAATAAAATATAAATAAAATTTTCATTTTGGGGACATTGCCCCCAAGCCCTCACTAGGGCATGTTGCCCCTTGACTCTAGCTAGGGAGTTGATCCCCCCAAACCCCTCATGGGAGGGGGGGATCCCTCACCCCCTCAGTTGTCATCAGATAAATAGTACCTTATGCATCAATAATAATTTATGTTGTTGCAAGGTTGAGACACATTTTCTCAACACAAATTACCCAAAAACCCAATCACTCGATAACTAGTACACTTGATCATGAATTATTTTTCAAGATGTTTAGCTTCTCATGTATTCTCCTTGAGGCCACCAACCAATTGACATCTGTCTTAAGCAATAATTTTCAACTTGGGTCACCAAACCTTACATTCTTGGGGCATGTTGTGAGACCACACAACAACTTGCAACCAACAAAACCAAATTCAAAAGAAAAAACTTGGGAATCAACCACTCATAGTAAATTACAACTTATGCATATTTTCCACAATAACCCCTTGCTTTCACTTATATTTCAACATAAAAACCATAAAATTGTACTTGAAAGCACCAGTGTGTGTATTGATTTATTACCATCTCCATGACTTGACAAAAAGAATTGGTCTATTTACATTGAGCTACCTAATTTGGTAATCCTTATTAGCTAACCTATATATTGCATTGCTACTAGTCAAGTATCCATAGCCCCAGAAAGGTTATCTTTGTAATCCCCCCCAAACATAGCTTTACTGCCAATCAAGCATCCATAACCTCATTAGAGATATTTGGAAAGCCTAAAGAGTTGAATTGTCTCTTTTGATATTTCTTTGATATTAACTTGCCATTTTGTTTTCATTTGATATTTCATTGTAAGCTCTTTTACTTCAACTTGCAAGTAATCAAGCTAGCTATTAGGTTGAGAATTATTGTGGTAGCGAAGGTTACCTTTTGATTTTTCACTCAATGCAAATATCTTTCATCATTTCCACAAATCCCCAAAAGATTTATTTAGTGAATTTCTTGTATGTGAGACTCACCAGTGAAATTTAATCACCATTATGCCAAAATTTGACTAACTACAATTTGTCATCAAATGGAAAATAAGAATAAGTTGAAATTTAGCTGGAAGTTATCAAAACAATCGATTACTTCTAAATTTAGAAACGTTGGTTACCACCCATCCATTTTGTCAATCCATGAAAACCCACTAAATTTTACTTTGCTGAGAAATTCAAATTTGGCAGTTCTACACTCACATTAATGCACCTGGCTTATCATAATGATGCCTTAACCCAACCATCATGCTCTTCATTTAATTCACACACCTAATTACACATGTATTAATTCTCCTCAAATTTCTCAAAATTTTGGTGTGTACCAACTCACTAATCTAGCTTTCCTTCTAAACTATACATTTGGACAATTTCATAATTAATATAACTCAATTGAATGAACTAAAATGACTACCATTTAATTTTGTAATCTTAAATTTGCTTGATTCATGATCTTCGTATTGGCTATCTTTGAAGCACTAAGTACCAACTTCGTAAGAATTTATTTGATTTAAGCTTTAATTCTGAAGGAAAATGTACTTCTGCCACCTCAACTTACATTCTCAAGATTTTACCTCAGGGAAACTATGCACCATAAATTTCTCATAGCTTTCTATAAATACAACACTCTCCTTCAAATTCCACACTTATATATATTCAATTTCAATTTACTCTTTGCATTTGTTCTTGTCTACGAACTATGGATACCCCCATTTGTCTTACCTGTTTTCATCGCCAGACTGCCGTCCTGGGTAAAGTTATGAGCCAACAACTTAGAAAAGTGTTTTTCCTTAGGATGCCTTCTCCCAAGGCCTTTCTGCATATGGTTCTCATAGAAACTTTCATGAATGTCGAGTCCTACTATAGGGTAAATTCTGACTTGGCTTCATGATTCATCACTTCCCTACTAGACCTCAGACGCTATGTAGCCAAAGTTCATTCTACTACTACAATGATAGTTTGACCAAACTACTTGGGAAATCTAGACACAATCCTGGCTATTGCTCAACCTACTATGGGAATTCTAGCAGGAAAGGATATTTCAATGTTCCTAAACCAAGGAGAAATAGTTCCTCTTCTTCCCTTCCTCGTTTCTCTGCACACCCCTAACCTTGATGACCATAAGGACAATGCCTACTTGGGATATATGTTTCTCTGAGATGAGGTGTTGGAGATTGAATAACTAGGAAGCATGTCCACTGTTTCAGCCCATAGTTTCTTGAACAACCAATATCCTTTTTGATTTTTAATACACAATTATAATGAGAATTTTGTATTTCCATGTACATACATGGTTATTACTATATAATAGAATGGAAATTTTTTACTTCTTCATGCATGCATTTTCTTCAAATGGTTTTACCTTTTCTAGTTTTCAATGGAATGTTTTCACAATTCAGTTATCGTGTGTTCTAATTAGGACAAATCTACTAATTCCAAAATCTAAACTAGAAAAACAAGGGAAAAACTCCAAAAAAAAACTAATCTAACAAAGAAAATTTACACTAATAAAGAAAATTTACCCTAATGGGTATGTGCAGGATCATCATGGAAAAAACAAGCCCTTAAGTGGCAAAACAATTAGAAAAATCAGAGTTAGGAAACTTGACGTAAAAAATTGAATAAGTTATCTATATTATTTCAAAAATATGTAAGAATAGAATCTGTAGCAAATTGAATGTAGTTTCTAAACTACTAGGTTTTTTTAAAGAAAAAAGAAATCTATTTGGTGAAAATATGAAATTTCAATGCAATAGTACTTAAATTTCAGGGAAAATAAGGTAGGTGTTTATCCGACCACCCTAACCACAATAAATGATAATAGTTTTTATAAGATTTTATATATAAGTAGAGGACTCATGTCTGATGTGTGATGCATATTTTTTGTAATTTTCCAAGTAAATAATAATTATGAATTTTATTACAACTTTAAAAATATAAAAACTCGTATGTCTAACAAATTAACTTGGTCAAAACTTCATGAAATTCAAATTTTTTTTAAATCCTATAGTATACTGCATAGAATGTGACATGTTTTGATTCAAAATGTGATACTGTTTGAAAGCTATATTTTTTTCAATCAGGACTTTAGTCATAATTTGAATAGAAAATGAATAATTACTTATTAAATTCAAAGTAAAGCATAATTTATATTGGTGGAAAGTTGAAATCTCCTTTAAAACCCTTTGTTTCATCAATTTTGGGTAATAAAGTCAAACCACATACCCATCATATTGCCTCTTTTTGGCCCATCATGATCCCGCACATACCCTAATGAAGAAATTTACCCTAACCTCCATTGCTAACTTTGTAATGTATTTAGTTCAAATTTTAGCAGTCTTATATTTAAATTAGATTAAGTAACATTTGGATAACCTACTATGATTATGAATTATTTGAAATTTTGTGTGTTTAATGCATGAGAATTCAAAGGCATACTTACCCACAATTTCTCAAAAATGTATGGAAACAACCTGATGGATGGTCGATTGCACACACTTCTTCTATTATTTTGGTCCTCTACCTTCATCCAACCTCCTCTTTTTGTGTTCCATTTCTTCTTGTTCTATTTCATGAATGGTTGTATTTGTTATTCGGTCACTTCTTTCTTGAGGACCTCGTCGGCAACCTGCCTTGTCTTCAACTCTTGCACCACTATTTATCTCATTAGACCAAACTCCAGTGTGATTTTCACAATTTTTAGAGAGGGAGAAACTAAAATTTTGGTATTCTATCATTTATATAAAATCAAAGGTTTCTTCCCTTTTAAACCATAAATTTGTAATTAGAGGCAAAAAGCATGCATCTCCTCTTTGTTTCACCCATTCCTTCTTTTCACCATCATCCACATGTGTGAAGAGTGGTAACTCAATTCCTTCAGATTCACACTTAAAGTGTGTTGTTTCCAAACCCTTGTGAATTTGCTTCTTTTCTTGCAAAACTTTTGAGATTTCCACACAATGATCACGGTTAACAATTTTTTCTAATCCAACTGTTGAACGAATAACAACTCTATTTCACTAGGGTTATGCATTCTTTTTGGAATTCAAACACCAATCTAGTAATGAATCCATCATTTTTTGTGGTTAAGGAAGTCTCCCTTAGTGGGATCACCTTATGGATGGCCAAACATACCTTAGTCAAAAAACTTTACAATCAATTTCTCTATGATCTATTGTATCATGAATTCTAAACTTCGTAACCTGACCAAAAGTGAACAAATTCAAGGGTGAGAGCTTTCGATTGAGAATTTTTCAAAGATCTTGGATCTCTCTTTCACTCCCCTCTTAAGATTATCTAGAACTTTAATTCACGAGATCACACCTCAACTCTATGACTAGGACACCAACACCTACTCAAGGATAAAAAGGCCCTCCTTCTAGCACCAATTCTGTTGATGCAAGTGTTGTACACACACACCAATAGGAAGATAAGTTCTCACCCAAAGAAATCAGGAACCTAGCTTTACTTGAAAGATCCAAGTTACCCTAGGAAGACCTAAATATAAGGAAATATTAGTTCTATCCCAAGGCTCGGGAATGTTAGGTCTTGATGCAATAGGTTCAATTAAGGTTCGTTGTGTAAATTGTTGTTAATCACGAGGGGTCTATGGTTTTGCAGGTTAGCTGGTATCCAAAAGATCATTACATAATCTCAATTCAATCATTCATACGTCACTTCACAACTTCATGAGATTAAATATTTGCAATAATATTTCATGAATTTCAAATGACTTGCATATATTCAAGTAGATTTAGCATTAATCACTTTTCAACTTCATGGAAATGAAATATTTACAAAAAAACTCCATGCATTTATCAATTTTGAAACATTTTCTAAAAATATTAAACATCTAATCTAAAACAAAGCATAAAAAATATACTAAAATTTAAAGATTTTTCCCATGTATTATCCATGCATGCCTCAAGAAATAAAGTAAATCAAAGAAAACCACTCTATACTTCACTAGATTGCTTCACAACTAGTCATAGAATTATGCAAGGGTTGAAAGAAATATGAATTATTTGCCACCAGATAGTGTTAGTATGCACCCAAATTTGGTGCAACACATAGTCTTTTTTGATAGGAACAAACAATCAGCTACGTATGATTTTGTATTAGGAAATAGCTTTAAATTGGCTTTGATGTTAGTTAACTTTAGATGAAACATACAAGTCTTTAGTCCAGAATGGAACATAAAATAGGAAAAAGGAATAAAAATTGCAAATTTTTTAATTTTTTGGAATCCATAAATTCTGAACTTAACAAAATAAAACAATTCTTGGCCCTTTTATAAAACCAAGGCAACCAAAGAGTTCAAAAAAAACACATGAAACAAAATTAGAGGAATGAATCAAATGATAGCACATGGCAGATGATAGTTGGAAAGAGAAACTTTTGAAATAAGTCAACAAAACTTTGACTTTCTTTAGCACTTAAAATTTTTGGACTCATGTCTTCAAGATATAATTAGGATATCAAACTAGATTGAGTAGATTATAAACTTAATTTTCAAAAAAAATGTAGGAACTAGCTGGATATTCAGAGTGATCAATTGGATATAGAAATTTTAATCCACTAGCTGTATATTCCTAACTCCAAGCTATGACTTTGGTAAAAATGTTAGCAAGTGTAGCACCCTAGAGCTTAGCATCTCCTTCGTCGGATGCATAATACCTGGATCTCCAATTTTCCATTACCTGTGTTTCTTCTCCATAGGCTTCTTCCTCGCATGAACTTTCAAGACACACCATCTAACTTGGGTAATATTGTTGGATCTACTCACAATCCATGTTTTCCTAACTGTCCATACCCAAGTGTTGTCCAACAACCTAGTCCTCTTGCACATAAAATTCCACATATCAATTCCCTCCTAAACCATCAATAAAATCTCATTAGAATAAAACCAATCAGTAATTAACATGCTTTGACTCTTTCTCATAATCTTCGCCTTTAGGTAGTCTGTTAGATGTTTTATGCACTCGGGAAAAACCAAGTAACAAGCATGAATGTTTCTTGCACCAATGCACCATTTACTTGGGTACCCGACACCTGATTACCCAAATATCTTTAAAACTTGAATAGATGATGTACTGCACTTATCTAAACAAACCTCCACCTGGATTTCATCTTCTAGCACTCTTTTTAGACCTACATGTTTTTAACTCCCAAGTGTAGTAACTTTTCCAACTTCCTCCACAAACTCATCCTGATCATTCATCCAAACTCAAATTACTTGAAAACCCGATCAGCCGGTACCCAATACACTTGATCATGAATTACTTTTCAATATTTTGGCTTCCCATGTATTCTCCTTGAGGCCACCAGTTGATTAGAATCTATCTTTAAAAGCAATAATTTCCAGTTTGGGTCCCCAAACCTTACATTCTTAGGGTGTGTTGTGAGACCACACAACACTTTTCTTGATTCTTGATTCTAATTCCCAATTGATTAGGCTAAATGACCACATTTTCAATCATGTTGTTTTTTGTGATAAATTATCATAAACTATGATTTGAATGGTATAAGACAAGCTCATGATGTCACTCTTGCTAAATAATTTTAAAAATCCTAGAACTATTTTTGCATCCTTAGAGAGTTATGTACATTCTAGGCCTTTACAAGTTGTACATGTGTAATATGAATATTTTAATTTTCTTTTTGGAAAGGTTAGCTAGTTTTGCATCTTTAGTTGCATTGTAACTTGGTCTAAAAGATAAGTAAGCTAGGACACAGGGTAATTAGTGATAATATTTCAAGGTTTTCTTGTGCATCATGTATGGTTAAGTCATGCAATCATGCTATTTTATTTTGTCTTTACTTGTCTCGTGGGATGTTTGGGAATACTGTCTTTGGTTTGTAGAATTTAGGGTGTCTAGAGGTTAAACTCACTCTTGTCAATTGGACAATGTCTCCTATAATTTGATTATGAATTTCACCAAAAAATTTAGCTTGACATTGGTTCCCCTAGATTAATCTTTAGGCGAGTCTTCTAGAGTTGCAAGGTAAGGCTTGGGGCACTAGCAAGTTCCATATTTGATACACCAACAACTCAATCACTTGTTATATCCCATTTTCCAATATTTGTTTATACTGATTCAAAAAAAAATCATCTTCCATAGCTCATAGAACATGGAGCTGATTGTGGTTCCATAATAGCTTTGTCACAAGCTTAATAGTACAAAAACATAATTAGAAAATTTTATAAGAAAAAATAGAAAATAGTGCAACTTGGATTCCTCATAAAATAAAATATTTGTGGTTTCCTAATAATAATGTTGAATTTTTATAAAGATTGACGACCTTAATTAACTTCAATAATGTATTACTAAAAAATCTCTCACAAATGACATTTTATTAAAGATGTACCCCCTATTAAATTAATAACATGCAAGATCTTCCTTGCATGATTATGTAAGAATATAAAGAATGAACCCTAGGTTAATATAATGTATAAATCTATAGTAATGAACAATTTTTATTTTTTTACATTAATATACTTGAAATTTAATTATAAAATAAAATGTAGTAGTAGATACAATAGTTTAAAATGTCACATTGTCATATATAAACAAATAAAACATGAGAGTTGAAGAATAGAAAGTAGAACTAAATTATGCTATGGAAGGAACTTTATAAAAATATGCCTAATATGTAACTTGATGTTGTTGGAAAAACAAGGACAAACAACTGACAGTGGGGGTGAATCAGTTGTCACAAAAATTTAAACTTTTTCTAACTTAACTTATCCCTAATCTCATATATGATGAATGAACAATTAACCATAAGCAATTAACACAACAGAGAGACAAAGAACACCAAGATTTTTTTATGTGGAAACCCTGTTAGGGGAAAAACCACAATGGATGTTAGTCCACAAGATTATACCCTGCTAAAATTATAATGAAAAACAATAAGGAGAATGCACATGCATTTGGGCACACTTCCTAGAGCTCACTACCCAACAAAGTTGGATTAAAATCCAAAAGGTATGAATTGAAAAAATAGCTTCTGCTAAAGCCTGATTACAGTTCCAATTAATCTCAACACTTCTTCACACTCTTCTTAGTAATGATATTCAAACAAACACACATAGGAGCACACGAAGCATACTTTCCATTCATCACACAATTGTTCTTATATATCTGCTATAGGAGATTTCACCATATCTTCGTCGGCCAAAAAAATAATAAAATATATTTGCAATGGTGGCCCAAATTAATAGCTAAATTTTAATGCAAACCCACCAAGGTTGCCCACAACATAGTGGAGACCCAAATTAATATCTCCAACACAAAAATACTTTAATTAATTCTTCCTCGAAGATCCACAACACTCTACCACCATCATGTTGGCCAAGAATAAGAAAAACCAAACATGCACAAAAAGATCTTCAACCACGAGCACACGAATCAATGTGGATGTACCAAAAAGATAGAGAATGAGCTACAAACATCTAAGAACACCAAGAAACAACAGAGAAGCATCTGCAACAACTGAGATAACCAGAATCACACAATCTTCATTCAGGAACACTAACAAAGACCAACAAAAAACTGTTAGACCATAACTCACACAGAACTTCACAGGGACCTCTGAAACTTCTAGTAGATGATATAGACATACTCAATAATAAACCCTTTAATCCACATCAACTAATATTTTACATACGGAACAAAACACCTTCATGACCTACATAGTTCCACTAGGAGTTCCTGGAACACTTTTTCTTATAATTTTCTCAATATCCTCGACATATACAACAATAGATACACCAAATGCTTATAGTGTTGACATCAATGAAAACCACATATCAACAACACATCCACAACATCCAACAATCTCCCAACAATCTCCCCCTTTGGAATTGATGGCAACACATGATGTGGAAAATACCATCAACCCAATGTGCTGACTTCTTTTGTACTTCTCTTCTGAAAAGATTTGTCATGTTTCTCTTCTCCCCCTAAGACATTTTTCACATTAATCTTCTCCCCCTTTAACATCAATGGCAAAGGTAATGATGACCTTTCCATACGCTCTGAACCACATATATGCACATTTGACTACTCCCCCTGAGTAGCAGTCACAGAGACATCAATCCTGATCATAATATAGCAATGAGGTTCTCACATATTGATGCAAGTAAACGCATCATTTGAAGGTTTCATCAAAGGGTAATTACTCTAAGATATCAAAATTATCTTCAACACTGTCTTGTAAATATATCTGCAATCTATTCTTTGGTAGGCACATACTCCAATCTAACTTCTTTTTCATTTACTTTTTCCCTTAGAAAGTGAAACTTGATTGATATATGTTTTGTCTTAGAGTGCAACATTGGATTCCTTGATATATTTTTTGTGCTTGAGTTGTCACAGTATATGGCAATAGGCTCTTCATATATTAGCTTTAATATCTCTCAACATTTGTTTCATCCATATCACTTGAGTACAATAAATTATTGAAGCAACAATATATTTTGCTCAATAGTAGATAGAGAAATTGAGTTTCTTTTACTTAACCAGGGATACCAACTCTTCCCAAGAAGAAGCGCACCCACCACTCAGTACTTTCCAGCCATCCACATCACTAGCCCAATCAGCATCACTGTATGCACACAAAGTGAGATCATCATCCTTTGGATACCAAAGTCCAAAGTCAATTGTTCCTTTCAGATATCTAAAGATTTTTTTGACAGTAGTCACATGTGATTCTTTTGGATCAACTTGAATCCAGCAACCATGCATACAACATTCATAATGTCTAGTCTAGTCTGAGTCAGATAGAGCAATCCACCAATCATTGACCTGTACCTAGTTTGATTTTCCTTAGGAGAAACATCATTTTGTGTTAACTTACATCCGGTTACCATAGGGGTACCAACAAGTTTGGAGTCTTCCATTCCAAACTTCTTCAATAGTTCTCTCAGATATTTGGATTGAGATATGAAAATCCCTTGGTCCAACTATGTAATTTGCAATCCTAGAAAGAACTTCATTTCACCAATCATGCTCATCTCAAATTCACTCTTCATCTCATCAACAAATTTCATGCATAGATTATCATCTCCTCCAAAAATGATGTCATCAACAAAGACTTCTATGATTAACTCCTTATCATGATATAATTTGAAGTATAAGTTACTATCAACAGTACCTTTAGTGAATCCAATCTTCAGTAGATATTTGTCCAATTTGGTGTACCCGACTCTAGGGGCTTGTTTGAGTCCATACAAAGCTTTCTTCAATCTGCAAACCATATCTTCTTTATCTGTTAGCTGAAATCCATCTGGCTGTTCAATGTACACTTCTTCTTCTAGTTCCCCATTCAGAAATGCAGACTTTACATCCATTTGATAGACTTTATAGTTCTTATAAGCAACATAATGAAGAAATAATCTTACTGATTCAATTCTAGCAATAGGGGCAGAGTTTTCTTCGAAATCAATACCTTCCAAATGAGAGTACCCTTTACATATCAGTCTTGCCTTATTCCAGACCACTTCACCTTCCTCATTCAACTTGTTTCTGAATACCCACTTAGTACCAATCACATTCTTGTCTGTAGGCCTAGGAACCAGTGTCCATGTCTCATTCTTTTCAATATGTGCTAGATCTTCCTTCATAGCTTCCAACTAGTGTTCATCTTGATAGGCTTTAGCAACATTCTTAGGTTCAATCTTGGAAATCAGATAATATTCTTTTGCAATTTTTCTTCTAGTTTGCACTCCTTTGCTTTTATCTCCTATTATTTGAATTTCATAATGATTTAGCTTTACATACCTTGGAGTCTTGGGACTTTCTCGAACTTCTGTGTCTTCTAAAATTTCTTCTACACTTACACTTGTTTGTGCTTCCTGACTAACTTGATTTGTCGGAACAACTTGTGGTTGTTGGACTAGAACATATGGAATAATCTAAAGTAGATTCGGTGTTTGAGTGTTCTTCCCTTGATTTGTGTTGTCTTCATCTAAATCATAGTTGCATCATCTAGATGATTTGACAGAGTCATCATCAACTCTGAAATTTGCACTCTCAACAATCTTTCTCAGTCTTTTGTTATAGCACCAATATTCCTTGCTCTTTGTGGAGTAGCTTAGGAAGATTCCTTCATCACTTCTAGCATCAAACATGCCTATATCATCATCTCTCCTGATAGAACATTTACTTCCAAAGATCTTGAAATAATTAACAGTAGGCTTGTAATTGAACCATAATTCATAAGGGTTCTTACCAGAATTACCATTCACATTTACTTGATTAAAAGTATATACATAAGTACTTACCGCTTCACTCCAATACATCTGAGACACATTCCCTTCCATCATCATTGTTTTAGAATCATCCAAAATTGTTCTATTCTTTCTTTTTGCAACTCCATTTTGTTGAGGGGTTTGGCGAGTAGATAATTGTCTTTTAATTCCATGCTCTTTACAATAAGAGTTGAACTCCTTGGAGATGAATTCACCACCTCTATCAGATCTTAGGCACTTAATTTTCAAACCTTTTTCATTTTTTTCCATGGCCTTGAAACTTTTGAACTTGTCCAATGCTTCACACTTTTCTCTCAGAAAGGAAACCCAAATCATTCTAGAGTAATCATCAATGACCAGCATAAAATATCTTTCTCCATGAATACTTCTAACTCTAGAGGGACCACAAATATCAGTATGTAACAGTTCCAACACATTATTTGAATGAAATTGTTTGCTTTGGAAGGAGACTCTAGTTTGTTTACCCATCTGACATTCTTGGCAGATTACATTAGCAAGCTTCATTAACCTAGGCATATCTCTTACCGCTTGAGTAGAACTTATCTTGATAATGTTGTCAAAGTTTACATGACACAACCTCCTATTTCACAACCAACTTTCATCTATATTTGAGCAATTAAGCAACTTCCACTAGTAGTATTCAAGTGAAAAATATTACCTTTAGTTTGCACACCAGTAGCAATCATGTTTCTAGAACTCCCATGAATCTTGCATTTTCCATTCTTGAACTGCAGATCATATCCCTTGTGTACCATGTGTCCAACACTTAACAAGTTATGCTTTAGGCCTTCAACATAGAGAACATCATCAGTGTTTTCCTTACCACCAAGGCTAATAGAACCTCTTCCATGAATCACACAAGCATTGTTATCTCCAAATATTACAACCCCACCATCATAATTCTCTAGACTCACAAAATTTCTTTTATCACCGATCATATGATGTGAGCATCCACTATCAATGACCCACTCATCTTTCTCCTCAACTCAAGTTGCAAGAGCTTTC
>VDFB02042888.1:0-76824 GCA_007258455.2 Sequoia sempervirens
GTGGGAAAGAACTAGCAAGAAAACCCCTAGTTGCAGTTTGAGTAACAAATTTTACAAAATATCAAAAAGACCAGTGAGGTCCTAGTACAAATGACCAATTGTCTTATTACAATGTTACAAAAGCACATTGGTTGAATACATCAGTACATATGCACATTCTCTTATGCACCCAAAATACCCAAAAGAAGACATCATACTAGATATACCCATGACCCAAATACATAACATAGTGGATATTACAAAACCTTACTAAACATAAGACTGATAAGCTAGGAAGCCACTTTCAAAAAGATGCAGATTTTCCACCAACATGCTAAAAGCCATTAACCAAGCTTTCTTTTGTTTCCACTTGTTTACCTTTGTGTTGGAAATCATGCTCACATGAAGGTTTTGATTTGTTAATATCAGGCACATAACAATAACAAAAAAATTTTTTGGATGAAGATGGAAGTTGCAAATCATGAATGCAACCTAACTACCGAGAAATGGCATGATATTTTCTTTTAAATCATCAATCTCCTCCATGGAAATGGTAGATGCAATATCTGTTTAGAACTAGTAGAGATGTGAACAAGTGTCATGCATTGTGGATAATAACATGCCTTGGAATATGTGAACATAGGTCTCTTCTTATGAAACCAGTAACTAGCTTTGAACAATTTAACATTAGAAATTAAGCCATAGTTTTTCTTGAACATATTGTATGATCACACTAAAGAAACCAACAATGGAAGATTGAGAGTCTCAACTAAAATTCCCACCTTATAGATAACATTCATACTAAAAGAAACCAACAACTAAAGAAAAATTTTCATAAATAAAAGTTCATGTGTTTAAATCATGCCTTTGAGGGGTCCACAAGTACCATGAGCCTTTTGAAATCCTTCTCCATCTAAATGCATCCATTCCAAGACCATTGGGAGGTGGGTATACAATATGAGCCAAGTATTAATTTCTAATGTTAATTATTGAAAGAAGGTATATAAATTATTCGAGCATATTAATTCTCATACAAAGTTACATCTTAGTCAGTTTCTCAATGTATGAGTTCCATCTATTTGTAAATTTTTCTTAATATAAAAACATATTTTATTTCATTAAAATTAATCTATCTATTCCATGTTACAAAGGATGCTCTTATTTTAAATTATAAGTATATAATTCAAAATTAATTAGTAATTTTCAAGATAGAGTACACACAATTTATTTAGTTAAAATAAAATAATATTCTTATTTCCATGTGAGAGTTATGTAGAATGGTAGTTTGATGTCTCAAAAATATTTCTTTCATATATACTAAATTTTTATCATTATATTATGAGTGAATCATCTCAATTATATATCCAATCACATGAAAAATTTATAGAGTGGAAAGAAAAATAATGACACATTTATCATATTTTTGTAGGGTGTTCGAAAAGACAAAAAATTTCCCTAGAAAGACCTAATTAAGGAATAAAAAAAAATGGAAAGTGTCTACCTCATTGTATGTTGACCTTTCCCATATAAAAAGATCATGGAAATGCTAAATGAGTTGATATAAGAATTTTTAAGAATGAAGGCACAAAATTCATAACACTAATCCTAAAAGCAACAAGAAAGGCAATGAATAAAATATTCCTAGTTATTTTGAAAGAAACTTTAAAAGGTTCTAAATCCCCTTCACACCCCTTTCTAAATGAAGATAAAATAAATAAGTTACCAAATATTTCTTAGAGTTTAAGGTGGTGATTTTAATATGATTTGAGAATAAATAAGATAAATTAGATGAAATCAATTTTTGTTGTAAAGGTGATGAATTTTGGGGGAATAAGATGAAAATAATTTTGAACCTAGTTGACTCATTAAATGGCAATAAGATAGATTTTAAAGGGGCTTTATTTAAAATATGTAATAGTTAGATATGTACTAATACATTATATTCTCTATTAGATAGTTATTTCTTCCATAAATATTTCTTACAATCTTATAATTTATTAATAATAGTGATGTGTGCATCCCTAGACACTCTTTGATAACCACACTATTAATGTTTCTATTTTTACTAGAGGCTACTCTAATTGAAAAGCATGTAAAGAGGAAGGGTTAGTTAACCTTGATATTAATGCAATGAAAGGTGGGATTATCTTGATGGTATCAAAGTTATCTTAAAGATATATTTAAGGTTTTTCTTCTATGCTTGAACACATTTAGTGAAATATAATGAATATGTGTTATCCTAGAAAAATATGTATAGCATTAAGGATAAAATTTAGACTTTAAGTTGAAAGAAAATGTCACATATTTAGAATAAAAATGGTGGGGATGGAATACAAGCTTCAAGAATCTCCTTGTAATAATTAATTGCAATAATAAATGATTAAAACTAAACATGAATGGATATGCCACCAATAATTTTTAGATAAAATGACTAAAATTAGAGCCAAGATATCTTAGTTCAAGTATCGGGTATGTGCAAGATCATCATGGAAAAAATAGGCCCTTAAGTGGCAAAAAATTCAGAAAAATTTGAGTTAGGCAACTTGACGTAAAAAATTGAATAAGTTGTCTACATTATTTCAAAAATATGTAAGTATAGAATTTGTAGAAAATTGAATGTAGTTTCTAAACTACTAGGTTTATTTTAAAAAAAATAAAATCTATTGGTGAAAATTTGAAATTTGAATGTAGTAGTACTTAAATTTCAGGGAAAAAATAAGAAGTAGGTATCTGTCTGACCACTCTAATCACAATAAAATGATAATATATTTTTATAAGAGTTTAGACATAAGTAGAGGAATCATGTATGGATGTGATGCATATTTTTTTGTAATTTCTTTCCAAGTAAATAATTTATTATGAATTTTGTATTACAACTTAAAAAATATATAAAAAATTGTATGTCTGACTACCTTAACTTGGTGAAAAATTCATGAAATTCATTTTTTATTTTTTAAATCCTATAGTATGTGAAGCATAGAATGTGACACACCTTTTGGATTTTAGAAAATGTGATACCATTGAAAAATAGATGTTTTCAATCAACCTATCAATCAGGACTTTAGTGTCGTATTCAAATAGAAAATGAATAATAATTATTTATTAAATTCAAAGTAAAGCATAATTTTATATTGGTGGAAAGATAGGGAATATCCTTTAAAACCATTCATTTTCATCGATTTAGGGTAAAAAAAAGTTACCGAGGGAACATATACCCACAAATGCCAATGTATCACCACTTTTTTGGCCCATCATGATCTTGCACATACCCTATCAGGATAAAGGTATCAAATTCTTATTCAATGTAAACATAGCCAAGTTTGATAGATAAAAAGTTTGCCCCATTAATACTAGGGAGCATTGTCTAATGAGATTAAGTTGACACTATTCAATTTTTAGAAGTTAGAACCCTACCATTTATATGAGGCTTGTAAAATAGAACCTTATTAGGAAGAGTAGGAGAGGAGAAATGAACCCATAATAATTATACTTATACAAATAAAAATAATAATAATGTTTAACCATTTCAAAATGTTAAATTTCTTTCACTATGGTGATCAATAGCTAATTTGTACAAGGAGGCCACAATTTATAAGGAAATGAAGACTACATAAGAGGGGAATTTATTAACATAGTAGCTTGGTTGTAGTTGTTTCTTTAGCATTAACTATTTTCTCTTTTTTCTTTTGTTATTGAATATTTTATTTGATCTCTTAAAACTTATCAATGGTACTTGATCTTCATAATAATTATTTTCTTCTTTTTCAATTATTATCATCTTAGAAGGAATACCATTTCAATTTAGAGTAGGGAGAAATGCATTTCTCTTTTAAAGTATTTAAAATATTATATAAATATTTGATGGTTCCTTCTTAATCTCTTCCATTCCTTGGAAAAAATTATCCAACCACTTGAATCTCCTTATATGAATCAATTTACTTCTATGATTTATGTATGTGTTTTTAGTGATTTACTCTTTATCCTTTCAATTTATTCATGATATACTTTAATATAGTTATAACAAGTATATAATAGTTTTTCATAATTGGATATTCCTTAAGAAACTCTTTAAACATGAAATTATTTGATGAGGGAAGATATAAATTAAGGTTATTCTTTCTTACTTACCTCATGCTCATCCATATTTTTTGTCCATAAATATCTCAAATCAAATTGGATTTTGCAAAGAGGATAGCTATATTTTAAATATTCACTCTTAGTCAAAGTCATTTATTTCTTTGTACAAATTTAAAATTGATTTATGTAATTTAATTTCTAATAGTTTTAACATGGATATATGAAGAATAGTTATATATATATATACATACATATATATATATATGTATATATATATATATGTATATATATATGTATATATATATGTATATGTATATATATATATATGTGTATATATATATATATATATATATATATATATATATATATATATATATATGTATATATATATATATATATATGTATCAATATATATATATAGTAAAGTGGACATATTTTTATATTTTTCTAATACTAGAAAATTTAATAATACCTTCATTCCTTCTAAATCCTAATAGAACTATTTTATTATACATTTCATTCAAACAATCTAGTTTCTTTCCTCTAAATTTATTCTTCGATTCATACATTTAATTCACCAACCATTTTTGGAGTAATGTCATAAGACTCAAAGGAAAAATATGAAGAATTTTATCCAAGTTTCCATTGTATGCACCCTAAACTTTATATCATGAACTGTTTGATATAATTTCTCAAATAAATTTGTTAATGAACTGTTTGATATAATGCCTCAAATAAATTTTTTAATGAATTGTTTGATATAGGGTACATACAATGGAAACACTATTTCTATCATACTCCATCAAAATTTTCCATGAACTGTTTGATATAATTCCTCAAATAAATTTGCTAATGAATTGTTTGATATAGGGTGCATACAATGGAAACACTATTTCTATCATACTCCATTAAAAATTACCATGAATTATTTGATATAATGCCTCAAATAAATTGGAGGTGCCCTCGTAGAAATGTATGGAAAATGTGGAAGCATAGACAAGGCATGTTAATTTTTTGATAGAGTAGAAATGTATCATAGAAATAGTGTATGCTGAAAAGGCTTTAGAAAATTTCAAACAAATGCAGTTTCAATTCAAAAAAATTGAAAAATTTCACATTTAGGGTTTAGAAATTTAACAAGCAAATGCATTTTGAAGTCTATCAAATTTGAATTTGAAAAACCTGGTGCTTAGTATGCAAGTTGGGTTGATGAAATGTGGAGAGATGAAGTTGAGTTTTCCATTCATCAGAGAGGTGAAGTTGAGTTTGTTTTCCATTTGTAGATCACATTCTTTGTTCGCCGCATGCACAAAGCATAGGGAAAGAAGAAAAAAGAAAAAAAAATGATAGTGACAACTTTATTTTTTTTTATGTCTTATTTGAGGGGATTAGGTCAAACCCATGTTCAACCGAACACCCTCAAATATTATTATTTTTGTTTATGTTTTTTGGGGTTCGGTTGAACATGAAATGTGGTTCGGTCGAACCATTGAGTTCAACCGAACCCGTTGAGTTTGGGGAAAGGAAAAAAAAAGAAATTTCCTTCCTCATAAAATTTCTAAACCACTATTGTGGTTTGAACCTGACATGATGATTGGAACTTGAAGAATTCTCTAAAATTATTGATAATCTACCCTCGTAAAACATAGATTTTAGGACCCAATGGACTCTCTAACTCTTATAGGGTTTTTCACCCAAAAGGAGAGAGATTAGATCCTAAAACAATTATGTGACATTCAAATTATGAAGTATTCAATGTGATTTTATGTAAATGAACTAATATAAGTGCAATTGATTGATTAAAATGATCTAAAATGAATGAAAATTTGCAAGTTAAGCTATGTTTGAAAACACACTGTGACATGCAAACTACTATGAAAGATGAAATTGAAAGAAATATGCAAAACAAAAGGTACATGGTCAAATCTAAGTGCACTTGGATGATGTGTGAGATTTTTGGAATGTTTGGAATGATGATGAATTTTTTTGATTTTTCATAGTGGAACTCATTCACCAAGGGTGGCGAATCAGTCCTTCTCCTATTGGAAAAGTGTCAGGAACTAATTTCTGATAGCCAGGAGTTGATTTATGACAAAATGTAAATTTTCAGATTTTAGGTGGGACTCATTTGCCAAGGGTGGAAAATTTTTCCTCCCCAAGATTTATGGAAAATCAAAAGACAATATTAATACTCCAAATCTTGCAAAGTCTAAATATTAGGTTGTTGAGGTCAACTCTATAGAAAACAGGCTAAAAGTCACTCAAATTGTTTGAATAGATGATGGATTGATTTGAAGAGCCTATTTGATTTGAAATCCACTTTTCAACACCTTTAAACCTATCAAATTCAGCAAAACAAAGGCTGCAAAGACACATGCAAAGCGGAAAAATGTTGGGGGGTTAGTGAATAGGGGTTTGCCTTGGTCAAACCCCACTTTAGTAATCAAACCCAATAGAAATGAATGAAATGCAAAGGAGATGATAAATGAATAACATGAAAGTATTAAAAACATACCACATCCTTGAATATGCAAATCTAAAGTGATGTCAATGGCTGCTCCAAAGTGCTTCAAAGTGATTGAATTAATGATGCAAGATGCTTGAGTGCTTGAAGATTGCTTGAATATGTTAGGATATTGAGTACTTGAATGAGGAGATGTAAAATGAGGTTAAAATCACATATTTATACAAATCTTGTGCCTTACTATCTATTCATACCTTATCACAGACCGACATGAAGTGAATTTGAGTAAAATCCCAAAACCAAATTTGAAATATTTTGAATTTGGGGCCAAAGGGGGACTTATTCACCACCCTTGGTGAATGAGTCCCACTTGTGACCCATAACCAAGTGTTAGAAATAAAGTCATGTTTAATGTTGTTTGTTAGGATAGGACCCAAAAACACACTTAATATAAGCATATGAGGGCATAAAGAGATAAAATAAAGCATGAGAAAGGTGTAAATAGTGAAAATATGCCTAGAAAAGCATGAAATCTTGTTACAAGACTTTACAACACTTCAAAATAGGACTTTTTGATGAGTGAAAAGGTGGTTTTTAGGTGAATTACATTAAATAGAGTCTAGAAGAATGTAGAAATGTCTTACAACACTTCACAACACCTTCACAAGATGTCATTCTTTGAATTTTAGCACCAAAATAAGCATGTTCAAGCTAAGATACATCATAAAATTAAAGCAACATGGCTCCAAAACTATGAAACAAGACCTAAAAGACCATGAAAATAGGAAGGGTCCATCTTTTGATCATACATTTAGCCCCCACTTTAGTGAGAAAAACTTGCTTTCTCACGCTAAAGTAGCCATGAACATCAATAAGAGGGTTCGAATGCACTTACGTTAGCAAGATGGAATACAACAAACAAGAGGGATGATCAAGCCCCCAAGACGAAGATCCCATGAAAAATTGAACATAAGGACAAAGGAACACACAATTATTGAGAGGAATTTGAGTGAAACTTCGATCATCAATCCAACTAGTTGTGAAAAGAGATCTAGGTTGATTGTTTTGAAAAAGAGAGAATGTGTACTCACTCTAGGGCCATGGAACTAGTTGTCCATGGGGTGAGAAGGCCCAAAAAGTAGGATATATCTGCTAGTTGGTATGCACTAACAAACAAACAAAAAAGTGGCTATGGGGAAAATTCATGCAACTATTTGGGCTTCCCGCTCAACCATGCCAAAGTTATACTTGTTTGATAAATTTAACAAGGCACCACAAAGCCAAAGAAAATACAAATGTTGGTTTAGGTTTCATAAGACAAGAAAAATAGGATGGCACCATAGGCATGCAAGTTGTGTTATGCAAGGTGGCCAAACAAATAAGATAGCTCCACAGGCATGCAAGTTGTGTTATGCAAGGTGGTTGAATGAGAATGTTATGTGCAAAAATGTTATGTGTAATATGTTCAAAGGAGTCTTGTTTAGTTTATGCAAGATCAATCACTTAGGGAAAATTGTGTCTAATGTCTCCAAGAGAGGACCAATCAAAGAATACTATATTCACAACTTAGGGGATGTAGTGTGTCACATGAAACCACCAAGAGGAATGCAATATGATAAGAAAGATCACACTTATGAAAGACATCACACCCAATGTCATCCACAAAGTGACAAACACATCACATAAATAGCAAGGCTTCACTAAGAATGAAAATGAAATAATGGTAATGTATGCCCCCCACTTTAAAGGAATTGTTACACATTGTTATGTGAGCAATTACTTGAAAGTAGAGAAGAATGGAAAATGAAAAAAAGAAAAACAATCTACACGAGATCCAACTTCCAAAGCTCTATGCCAAGTCATATGTTTTGAAGTTAAGTTGTGTCATGTCAAGGATAAAGGAAAAGAAAAGAAATAAGGGAGTTTCCCCCTAGAAAAGAAAGCACATCAAACACATAAGGGATCTATGGATTTCGGGTCAATACATTCATTGTTGCAATATATTTTTGTATGAAAGAGCTTAGAACTGTCATCATTCCCCAAAGCACATATAACTAGAAGAATTACACAAAGAGAGAAAAAAAAGGAAAAACAAAGTACATTTTGAGTCAACATGGAAGAGATATTGTAGTCTTGATGCTTTACATCGTCCCCAAAAGGAAAACACAAGCAAAAACACAAAAAAGAAAAGTGAAAAATATTTTGGGTCAAAATGAAGGAGACATTTCAGTCTCAATGCCTTGCATCATCCCTAAAAGGAAAAACATAAGAAAAAACAAAGGCGAAAAGGAAAAGAAAAAGGAGGTTTTTTAGGTCAACATAGAAGAGACTTAGGGCATCTCTACATTTGCGTCATCCCTAAGAGGAAAACACAAAATTGAAATGAAAAAGACAAGGACTGTTTGGGTCAACATGGAAGAGACTTAGGGTGTCTCTATGCTTTGCGTCATCCTCAAAGGAAAACACAAAATAAAAGCAAAAAGTAAAAGGGGCGATAGATAGAAGAATAAAGATACACATAAAAGTATACAAAGAGAAGGAAACATCAAATGCACGATACAGGGGAATATGATACGCACATGAAACGAAAAAGGAAAATGAATGTGAAGAAAAGAATAAGTAGGAAAATGCAAGTCATCCATCAAGTCATTTTCCTCCCAATCATGTTCAATGGAATGCGAAGGTGATTAACTATCCAAAGGAGGAATCACAAGTGCCAAACTAGGGGTTGTACTAGGTTCTTCACTTGGTGGAGAGGATTTATCAATTAAGCTCATTGTAGATGAAAATAAAGAGTTCAAATCATTGTTTATATTTTTATCTATGTTAGCAATCGTCACATCTCCATCGTCATTATCAAGATTATTAATGATGGGACGATGAAGGGTGATTTCTAAGGATGGATGTGTCAAGAGTATGGGTTGGATGGGTTCATTTTGTTGCAATTGTTGGGTTAAAATCTCACGTGGTTGGTCAGGACAAGGAGGATGGTCATCTATTGCTTCTATCAAGGGTAAATATTGATTGTCATGACTGGATTCTGTATGAGCAAGGAGACAATGATGACACTGACTTTCTTGAGCAACATAGTTCCATTTAATTCTATTGTGGAGTTGTTGAGGTGTAAGAGTGGATTGATTCAATATAGATTTGTCTACTTCCGAAAGGGGAAGAGCAAGAGAAACTAAAGAGGAAGGATTGACAACTTTCTCTTTCACTTTATATACTTGTTTGATATGAGGGAGTGACGCAAGAGTTATTTCATGGTATCTTGGTCATTTAGACGATGGCTGGGAAGTATCAAGAGGAGATTGTTCAGAGGGTGTGATGGTTTCTTTACTATCAGATTTAGGTGTAATCATGGTATTGTTTGAAGATGAATTACTTTGAGAGGGGGAGTGAATCAGAGTAATGTACAATTTTTCAAACTTTTAACTTCAAGAGAAAATAACACAATAACCTTGAGACAACTTTATGAAACCTCTTAAAATTGCAAGGTGAATTCTAACACATCAAACACTTTTAGCAGAATGACAAATTGATAAAAGACTTGCATAACAATGTCAAAGCATGATATTGATTGTTCATATAAACTTGATTAAACAATTCCTTTTAATGCTTTATTTCCACAAGACTTCATGTATACTTTGAACACTTTTATAACATAATGAAATGTTTAGTCAAGTATCAGAGCATTGCATGAGTTTTAATGACAAATGACATAATGAAAACATTAACACTTAAGCACATGGGCTGAAACACAAATGCACAGATTTCACCACATAACACATTATTTTCTTGAGTAGAAAATCCCTCTTGGGGTATAAAAAACCACTCAAATAATTCATTTTATAATTAGAGCACCAACTCCATTATTACACTTTAGCACCAACTCTTTATAGTTTAGAAGCACCAACTACTTTTATAGTTTAGGAGCACCAACTTTGAATAATATCAATGATTTAGAGAGTTTCTCTGTTTCAATAAAAACTTTTACAAAAACTAACTAGTATACACAATACCTTAAGAATTCAAAAGAAAAATTTAGAATCCTTAAAATATTAGGTATAGTAGTATAATGAACTACCTCTCAAATATTTTCAATATTTCAAATACATATAATCACATTAGCTTTAAAGGTGTCTCTATTTTTTCTCTCTCACATTCAAGTTCAAAGACCTTTGAATATATATATGCACAAAAATAATGTCAAACTGATTTCCAACTGTCTTTCTCATAACTAATTTTCAACTCATCGAAAGCCATTAGGGTTTCCAAACAACCCCATAAACCATACATCAAATGCCATTAAGATTTCAAAAATTATAATTAAAAAAACCTTTGTTAAAAGAAATTTCAAAATGAGAAAACTTCTTTGAAACAGTTAACTAATTTCCCAACAATTTTTCTCTTTTGATGCAAAAAACAAAAGTGAATCTTGAAACAAGTTCTTTATTATTCTCTAATCACCATTTCTAGTTTTGAAAGAACAACAATAACTAATTTTAATCCAAGTGGATAAGGCTCGGTGTTACTTTTTTATGAATGAAAACAAGAACAAAATGTATTACCCTTACAGAGCTTCTAGCTGACTGACCATCCATGCTTCAAGCTTCCATTCCTTCTCTTTTCCATGTTGGCTCTAGGTGGCTAGGGTTTTGCCTTCAACAAAATGATAATTACAAAACTTATTTTTCCCTATTCCTTCACTCCATCGAATACTAAATTGAAGTGTATAATGATGTCAAATCCAAATGTAATGATATTCCATATCATTTAAAGTCTGTGTAATGTCAACAACATAAATGATAACTTTATTATTGCTACCAACACATGAGTCACTATCCACATGACCTGTTTACCACATGAAGCCATAATTCACTTTGACCAACAATTCATCAAATGTAAATTCCATGTAATGAATCAATGAACTCGATGTCACAATAACTAACCATGTGAAACACAAGAAGCCCGATACCATACTGTGTGATATTCAATACAATGTCATTGCCATGTTAAACATAAAAAAAATGCTTGATACAATATCACTTTAAACAATGTTGCCAAATAAACATTTAGCCTGATGATAATTTAATATCATATGAAAAATGTGAAGGGCTTGATCAATAATAGAAGACCAATGCTAAGCCAAAATCCAAGTATTCACTTTTGTGTATCAACCAAGATGCATAAGAATGTGTGCTAGAAAACTTCACACAAGGTGAAGCACATATTTTTAAATGCCTTGTGAATACAAACAAATCTCATAACTAGATTTCAACATTACCTTCATCTATGTATGCCTTATCAATGCCATGTAATCACTGAAATATGAACATGCCAATGTAAGTACCAACCAATATCATTAAACCGATGTGAGTTTCATAACAACATGATATCATCTGATCACCAACCCCATGTATATATCATTTGCACATGAATCCAACATGATCAGTACCGCAAAACAAAACTAAAAGTATCCAAAGCACTGCCCACAAAGTACTGAATTAGTCCAACCAAAGTAACACAAACTAAATAATGTAAGGGTATCCAAACTGAACTGAGATCATTATAAATACAATTGAATAGACCATTGAAGATATCATCAAGTAAACCAACCAACACATGCATAACTACAACCAACACAACAATGTAGACCATCTGTGTATCATGTATTACCCAAGCCAATCAATATGTACCAAATGCTGAAATTTGAGACCATGTACATCAATTGTGGTCAATATCACCAAAGCCTCTTTTGGCATCAAGGAAAAAAAATCACAATAAAAAACTGAAAGCCAACAAAATCCCCCTTTGTCCTTGATGGAAAAACACATATCATCTCTCCCCCATTTTTCCTCAATGAAAAATAATAACAGAGGAGAATGTGAAACACCATGAATAAAAACAACTAAAGCCAACCAGCACATATTCATCTGAAAAATAGAAGTCATGAATCATATCATTACTTTAGACATAAGAAAATAACTATGTTGCATATATTGCCTTGTGTTCACATGAGCAAACAAAATAACTCTGGCAGCCATAATACTTGATGAAGGCACAACCCGAGACATAGAAAATAACCCACAAACAAGAGAATAATTTTATTATTCAGAAAATGGAGCTTCTTACATGCAAATGATCTTAATCCCCAAATTCTACAACACATGCAAGCTATAGAAAGCTACAGAATAACTCTTTTGCAATATGTGAGCTTGTCCACAAAAAGTTACCCAAAAATTAGAAACCCGCCCATAAATAGAGCTCCTCATTAGTTTGGAGCCAAAACAACATTCAAATTTTGAGTTTAGGCAGTTTGGCGCTGAAAAATTACAACTTGAAGTTCAAATTTCAAAAGAACATTTGCAATTGTGTCTTCTAGAAAGTGCACCAACTTCTCGGGGCCATAACTTTTGATCCGGGACTCCGATTCGCGAACTGTTTGAACGGTTGGAAAGGTCTCAAAGTCAAAAACGCGCTCAAAATTGCTACACCAATTTCAAAAAGTTTTGGGGCCAATTTGGGAAATCTAAGTGCCTCAAATCTAACTCAGAAGATTTTCAGGTGCAAATATGGGAGACTAAAACTGTAATATCTTTCAACCCAGGAATAGAAAATGAAAACCATAAATTGGGAATTTCATTATGATGAAAAGGGTATCCAAAAATATAAAAACATCTAAAAACTAAAAAACTTGAAATTTAACTATTTTTGGGTGATGCAAGATTGCCCTTAAACCACTGGATGCTCCTGCATCAGACACCCAGGGTAATTTGAGAAGTGACCCCGTCACGTCTTAGATGGTGGAGGAAAACCCAAACGGTCAACCTCTGCTTTAGGCAACCAAGATGAATCTTCAATAGGCCTTCCTTTCCATTTCACCAGATATTCTTCATACTGCTATTCCTGGTTCTTCCCACATGACTATCCAGGATTTCTTCAATCTCCTCCTTTTCTGAAGTAGGTGCTGGAATCCCACATTGTTCCATCATTGGTACTTCCTTTGTGCCACCTTCATGATACTCTGTCAAATCTGAAATGTTGAACACAGGGGAAATGTTGAATCCATCTGGCAACTCTCCCTCATATGCATTCCCTAAATCATGCCGCTTCAAAATTTTATAGGGACCGAACTTCTTCATCTTCAATTTGTTATATGTTCCCACTGGAAACCTTTCTTTCCTCAAGTGGACCATCACTTCATCACCAATTTGAAACTCCTTATACCTCCTTTTTTGATCTACCTTAGCCTTATAATGCATATTCATCTTGTTAATATGTTCTCTTACCTTCTCATGTATATCCTTGATGTGTTCTACAAAATCTTTAGCTTCAACACTTATTTTCTTCTCTTGGTCCATCTTCCTCAATTCTGGAGCTGTTCTGGGGCTACCTCCATACACAATCTGAATGGTGATCTACCGGTGTTTCGCTGACGTAATTGTTGTAAGAAAATTCTGCTTGGGGTAAGATCAATTCCCATCCCTTAGGTTTATCTCCTACCAAACATTTCAGTAGGTTACCCAGACTCCTGTTAACAACCTCTGTCTGTCCCATCTGTTTGTGGATGGTGTGCAGAACTGAACTTCAACTCTTCTTCAGCTTCTTCCACAAGGTCCTCCAAAAGCACCCCACAAATTTGGTGTCACGATTGAAACAATACTTTTGGTAGACCATGTAGCCTCACCATCTCTTTGAAGAACAAGTCAGCAATGTGGACTGCGATCAAGGGTCTTTTTGACATGGAATGAAATGTGCCATCTTTGAAAACCTATCAACCACCACAAAGACCTAATCATTCCCTCATTGTGTCCTTGGGAAACCAAGAACAAAATCCATACTTATATCCTGCATGGCCTCTGGGTACAAGTAAGGGCTGATAAAGCCCCATTCGACTCACTCCTTTAGCCATCTAACATACCCTACGAAGCTTTGTACAAACTTCTTCACATCCTGTGACAACTGAGGCCAATAATAATGCTCACTGATAATGGCAATGGTCTTATCCCGACCAAAATGTCCCGCCATTCCTCCACTATGCTTCTCCTTTATCGGGTTCTCCCTCATGGAACTCCTCGGGATACACAATTGGCTTCCTTTAAATAATCGATATCCTATCATGCAAACTACCACCTGTCCCCATTCATTGTAACAGTTCGCAAGCTTCCAAGCCTTTTTGCAAAATCGATCTTTCTCGCTGCATAGTGTCTTAAGTTCATGCCTGTCCAAACCACTTCCACCAGATTCTTTACACAATATCAATGTATGCCTCCTACTTAAGGCATCTGCAACCCTATTTGACTTCCCACTCCTATGTTTTAAAATAAAGGTATAACTCTGCAAAAACTCTACCCATTTCATATGCCTCTGATTTAATTTTCCCTGACTATTTAGGTATTGCAAAGCCTGATGATCAGTATATAGAACAAATTCCTTCGGCAACAAATAATGTCTCAATTTCTTTAATGCTTGAACTATTGCATAAAATTCCTGATCATATATAGAATACTTTCTCTTGGCATCATTTAACTTTTCACTGAAATTGGCAATGGGGTTACCTTCTTGGCTCAACACGCTTAATGGCACAACCATCTGCATCACAATCCACCCGAAACACCTTGTTGAAATCTAGGAGGGCTAGAACAGGTTGATTTGTCACCTTCTGCTTCAACAGTTCAAAATTTTTTGCCGCTCGAGTGCTCCACTTGAATTCTTTTCTATCCCCTCTCATTGTTTCATTTCAGGGGTCCACAAATACTACTGAAGTTTCTAATGAAATTTCTATAAAAACTAGCCAAACCATGGAAAGATCTCACCTTGGTAGCAGTTCTTGGGGTAGGCTATTCCAGAATAGCCTTTACCTTCTCTAGATCCATCTTGAGACCTTCTGCTGAGACAACAAACCCCAAATACACTAACTACCTCTTCACAAAACTGCACTTCTTTAGATTAATCAACAGTTTCTCTTCTCTTAACTTCTCAAAGGCTCTCTAAATATGTATCAGATGCTCATCCAATGTCTTATTGAAAATAAAAATATCATCTAAATACACAATAACAAAACTTCCTAGAAATTCTTTTAGTACCTTGTTCATGAGCTGGATGAATGTGCTCGGTGCATTGGTTAGCCCAAAAGGCATGACTAACCACTCGTACATGCCCTCTTTGGTCTTGAAAGTAGTCTTCCATTCATCTCCCTCTCGAATCTGGATATGGTGATATCCACTCTTTAGATCAATCTTTGTGAAGTACTAAGCTCCACCCAAACAGTCCATCAGGTCATCCATCCTTGGCAAGGGAAATCTGTACTTGATTGTTATCTTGTTTATGGCTCGGGAATCTGTACACATCCTCCACTCCCCATCCTTCTTTAGTGCTAGTACTATAGGTACTGCATATGGACTCAAACTCTCCCGTATCAAACCCTTTCTCAACAACTCTTGAACTTGTTTGTTCAACTCGTCATTTTCTACTGGAGTTATTCTATGAGCTGCGTTATTTGGCAAACTGGCTCTAGGAATCAAGTCAATCTGATGACTGATCTTCCTTATTGGTGGTAAACCCTCAGGTACATTATCAGAAACAATATCCTGAAACTCATCCAACATCTTAGAAACTTCTTCTGGAACCTTCTCCCTATCCTCTTTACTTACTCTAGGAATCAATGCATAACACACACGCTCATGCTTCATACCTTCTAAAAATTTTCTTCCATCTACATAAAGAATTCTAGCACTACTGCATACCTTTTCTTCGGTCTCCTTCAGGGGCTTTGACTTGTGACGAACCCCATCCTTTGTCAAGGAATAAGTGTTTGCATGGCCATCATGTATAGCTCGCCTATCGAATTGCCACGGCCTCCCCAACAACATGTGACATGCATCCATGGGGATGATATCACAGAGTACCTCATCATGGTAGATCCGATCTTGAACTTTACTAGGCACTGCTCATTGACCAAAACTTTGTGGTCTTTCTGCAACCAAGAAATCCAATACAGATATGGGTGCCTTTCGCTCTTCAGCTTCAACTTTGTGACCATCTCTTCGACCCAGTTATGTCGGTGCTCCCACATCAATAATGACATCAAAACATTTTTTTCACTTGCACTTGTGCAAAATAGATTCTTCCTCTGTTCTGGTTCCTTTTCCTCAATCACAGGGCTCTCCTAATCACTAGGGCTTCTCCCCTTTTAGCATCATCTGAATGTTCAGATTGGGCCTCCTCATCCACATGCGCAACCCTTCCATGACCTTCTGGCCTTTTGTCTGCCCTTCCTTGGTGTTATGGACATTCATAGGCTCGATGCCCTTCTTCACCACACTAGAAACATGTTCCTTTAAAACCACCTCTTCCAGATCCTTGTCCATATCTCCCTCGTCCTCTACCTCTTTGATCACCACTGTTTGATCACAAGGGCGGTAGAAGTTGTCATTCCTTTGGCTTCAGTTGGTACCCACATCTTCACTTTTCTTTTCATCATCATTTCGGCTTCCTGAAGGTCTTCCACTGCCCCTTCCACTTTGACCTCCTCATTTTTTGCTTGCCATCAAATCTTTTTTTTAGCTTCTCTTCCACCTTCAAAGCAAACTGATACACATCCTCAATGGTGGTCATTCTGACTAGGCTTAACTCCTTGAATGCTCGTCATAACCCATTAAGATATCGGGCTACCTTCTCCTTATTGGCCTTTGTGTGGCCCATTTTGATGATTATCTTGTGAAATTCTTCAGTATATTCTTTCACAGATCTGCTTCTTTGCTTCAACCCTTGCAATTTCTTCAACAGATCTAACTCGTAGTCTATTGGTATGAACTACTTCTTCAGTTTCTCTACCATGTGATCCCATCTGGTGATATTTCCTTTTCCTCTTTGATTTCTTTTGAACTGGACCTCTTTCCCCCAAATACTGGCATGGCCCTTCAGCTTCATTTTCGCAAACTTAACCTGATCTAGGTCCTCTATTTTCTAATACTCAAAATATTCTTCTAGCTCGTTGATCCAATTGATCAACTCTTCCGGGTTCAGACTTCCAGAATAACTAGGGACTTCTACTCTGGGTCTTTTCCCGATCTTCGAAATGGCCCTTATTAGCCACATTTGGTCTTGATCAATTGCTTCTTCTTCCTCTTCTACATTTGAGCCTTCTTCCTCTCCTTCATCCTCACTTTCCTCCCTCGGGTTTAACCCTCTTCTCAACTGCTCTTGTAACGTGTCAATCTATCTTTGGAGGGCTGCCAGTGCATCTCTTCCACAAGCATTTTTGCCACCTCGACCACCTCTAGCACCACCATGCCTACCAGGAATCACTCTTGGAGGCATCTTTCTTTAACTTGACCCACAACCACAGTCCTGGTGTGAACTACTCACAATCGGCGATCTATCCACACGCTCAAGAAAACCTGCTCTGATACCACTTGATGAAGGCACAACCCGAGACACATAAAATAACCCGCAAAACAAGAGAATAATTTTATTATTTAGAAAATGGAGCTTCTTACATGTAGAGGATCTCAAATCCCCAAGTTCTACAACACATGCAAGCTACAGAAAGCTACAGAATAACCCTTTCGCAATATGCGAGCTTGTCCCCAAAAAGTTACCCAAAAATTAGAAACCCGCCCATAAATAGAGCTCCTCATTAGTTTGGAGCCAAAACAACATTCAAAATTTGAGTTTAGGTGGTTTGGCGCCAAAAAATTACAACTTGAAGTTCAAATTTCAAAAGAACATTTGCAATTGTATCTTCTAGAAAGTGCGCCAACTTCCCGGGGCCATAACTTTTGATCTGGGACTCCGATTCGCGAACCCTTTGAACTGTTGGAAAGGTCTCGAAGTCAAAAACGTGCTCAAAATTGCTACGTCGATTTTATAAAGTTTCAAGGCTGATCCGAGAACTCTAAGTGCCTCAAATCTAACTCGAAAGATTTTTAGGTGCAAATCTGGGAGACTAAAACTGCAATATCTTTCAACCCAGGAATAGAAAATGAAAACCATAAATTGGGAATTTCATTATGATGAAAAGGGTATCCAAAAATGTAAAAACATCTAAAAACTGAAAAATTTGAAATTTAACTATTTTTGGGTGATGCAAGATTGCCCTTACACCACTGGATGCTCCTACATCAATACTAATAGCATGTAAATATCATAAAATCAAGTACTATGAGATCAAGATTATCAATTTATGCACCAACTGCACAACCTGCAAATAGCAAATCATTGTCAAAAGCACAAATGAATATCATTGTTAAGTACCCCAAGAATAAATACCACTACCATACATTAATGACAGGCTGAGATTGCATAGATCCCCAAGCTGTATTATAACCAATCACCAAAAAATATCACATTACAAGCATAAATTTCTAAATACAATGAAGGATATGAACATTGTCAACTAAATCTCATAAGATGAAAAACATCATATCATGCCATAACCAACTTCCTTTTGTATAGCAAAAAATCACTATCAAGCATGAATAAAGGAAGCATAAAGGTACTGTCAATAAATATTACCACAATGTCACCTATCTTAACAATTATTTTGAACCATATCAACAAAAAATGACCGACTATGTGAACCAACAAAGAACTATCACCTGCAAGCTAAAGACCATGAACTGCCAAGTAACAAAAAAGCACTGTTATACCATAGCAACTATTCTATTTTCAAAGCATTGTCTTTTGTCAAAGTTGTGGAAGAGATAACAAAGAAATAGCTGTCATTATGTATACTGGACTGTCAATATACAAAAGGAACTGTCATAGATAGGAAAAAGAATACTACAAACACACCCATGTATCTTTGGCAATAACTGTCCTTTGCCAAAATACTATCCACTATACTAAGATAAACTATCATACTGTCAAAATACTGTCAGCTAATCTCATTGTTATAAAGATGCATTTCCAAAACACAAACCGCTGTTCTCACTACTCTCATTGTGTAACAAGTGATATACCACACTGTGTTATGCAAACATACACCATGAGAAAAATAGATAATTGATCATACCTAATATACTTTTCTCCTTTGAAAGATGCAAGAGATAAGCATACATACCATCAAGCAAGGAAATCCAAACCTCATAAAACTATCTCCCTCTGCCACTGAGCATCATGCAAGGTCTTCTTCAAATTCTCTTTCTCAAAGACAAAGCAATTACACACTATCATATTTCATAAGAATGAAATCATAGTAGCATAAATAAGGAAAAGGAATGCTAACATAGTCACTAGAAAATAGTTATTGTGGCTACATGGCAATTCACTTCTAAGCACTTTAATACTGGTGCAGGAGCACCTGGGAAACTTGGGTTTTCTTGGAGCCTTGAAGGAATTCTATGTTTTGTTGTGTTCTTTTTAAGGTCATGTTGACCATCTTTCTTGGTGTTGTTTTTTTGAATAAAACTTGATCTACCCATGATCAAAGGATTGGGAGGTGGCAATCTTGTTTGGTTTTTGAAGCCCAACTTGTCATCTTTACCAATCTAGCCATAGTGTTTAAAAACACGTGAGGTTTTATATTTTATTTTTTAGGTCATTTTTGAGTTCGACCCAAGCACCTAAGTTGTTGTGGATCCATATTTAAGGCATGCCATGACCTTTTGGTTGGTTGGAAGTTTCATTGTACAAACAATTTTTTTCAGAAATTGAAGAAAAACAATGTTCTTGTTATTATTTCCTGGTTTTTGTTCATTTACAGCACTTAAATGGATTAGATGTACTTTTTTTCTTGTTGTAGGAGGTAGTAGAGGTTGTGTATAATTTTTGTGGAACATTTGGTAGCTTTATTTATTCATTTTTCTTTGTTATTTGAAAATAGTTTAAACCCAGCCTGTTGCTGGTCTGAACCAGGCAGCCTGGAGAAAATGGAAGTCTAGACCATCTTTCCTCCTTACAATTTGTACAGCCTTTTGGGGAGTGAGCCTAGACTCCATGCCTATATATATGATAGCTATTAGGGTTTGTGGTCGTGCAGGAGGTGCTAGCAAATGGATGCCCTAGGCGAGCTAGAGCAAGCCCAGTTGGGGCAGTCTTGAAGAAAAAGTGACATATCTTGCAGGGGAAAAGAGAACTTTGAGAAATTATTTCTTGTGAATTTAGGGGAAGGTCTTGGCATCTTATGGTGATAAGGAGGAGATCCCAGCATTCTGTTTAGGAGGATAACTTTTCACCAGTCCTAAAACTAGTTCTGAGTAGTTAGAAACCCTAGTTTTTGGGCAGTATTTGCATGAGGGCAGAGTACGGCTTGGACAGAGCCAAGACCCTAGAAATATTGAAGGTGTAGGCAGGGGAAACACATTTCCTAAGCCAAGAACCATGTTTCTTTGGTGGATTTAGGAGGTAAAAGCTAATTACCCCTGTTCAGAGACCTAATTGGGGGCTCAAGGCTACTAGCCCTTCAAACCCAAGAAAAGCATTTTCTTCAAAGCGAAGGAGAACTAGTGAATGGAGGTTGATCAGGAGCCTTTGTAAGATGATTTTGAAGCCATGGAAGCTTTTCACACCCCTGCAACAAGATTTGTAAGCATTTGGAGGTGAGCTAGTCTTTAAGAGTATTAAGGGCTAGGGAGTGAATGAGAGGAAGAGCACCAAGTTTGGCTTGGTTTATGGACTTGAATTGATAGAAGGGTTGGCTAGAAGGACCAGGGGTGCCTAAATAGCATAGGACATATAGGTTGAGTGGTGGAGAGTGACACCAAAGGAGGCTCATCAAGGTGAGACCCAGAGCATTGAGACAGTGATTGTCTTAATCCAACCCAGGCCCTATCAAATACACTTCACTATTCTATACTATTCATTGTAATTGCACCATTAAAAACACCACGTCAATAAAGAACCACTATCCACTATCACTCTTACAAAAAAATTCATAAATCCCATGAATCTTGATAATATACAAGATCATATTTGTTCAGGAAAATTCATATACTATTATCATCATCAGCATTTACTACATGCAAAGACATCATCCACTATGCAAAGAGTTCCTTCTAACTTTGTAGAGTTATCACACCAAAAACTATCCATGGTTGTTAAAAAAAAACATAGTTTTAGTCACTATCAAACAAAAATTTATTAATCAAATGATCCAGATAAGCAACATTTAGGAATGTATCAAGGTTTGTTCAAACAATGGTACTTGTTAAACATGTCTGTAATACCCTGTATCACTACTAGATCCAAAATTCCTCACAACTATCCTTTAGAATCAACACAAGATCAAGTAAGTTTGGAATGAATTAAACAACTCTAATTTCCAAACAACTCATCTTGTGAAGCAGAAGGAAACACCATGAATAACTTATCAAAGTGCAGGGAATACATATGAAATAGAATTATTGTTATGTTGATTGCTACACACACCACAATACTTATTCCAAAGTCATCCTGTCAAAACATGATGACATCCTTGATACCCTAAGATCTAATCATGACATGAATATTTTCATGAAAAAGACTAAGGAATTTCTAATCATGAAGAATATTGTTAGTCATTAAATGATTGCAGAAAAAAATATCACAGGTTACTATACTTTCTCTGTTATAAAATATTTCTAACCATAGATATACCACTATTCTTTGATAACAAACTCACCTAGTCCATGAAGTAGACAAACTACACCAAAACTTCAAAAACTTATTCCACTACATTCTAATACCTCTTGTGGATAGAAATTGAAACTTTGGATTACTCCCCTAAAACAAAACAACCATTAAATGCTAAGAGAAGATCCTTGTGCATCATGCACAAAACTTAGTCCTTCCTTCTCCTTTTCTTGCTTTCTTCTCCATATTTTTAGAGATTCATTTCCTTGGTCTTTTTTCCTCCTCCAAACCTGTATGGGCCCTTTCTTTTTCTTGATCAATGCATCTATATTGTTAGTTTTTAATGATTCCTTCAACTTACTCCTACACTGTTATGCCTTATGCCCAAGTTTATGACACTTAAAACATGTGATGCTATAATCAATTTGAGGAGTAGATAAATCATTCTTTCTTGAAAATCCAAAACTTCTCTTATCATATCTTCCATGCCTCCTACAATTCTTTTCTTTATGACCATAAGCGTGAAAGAAATAGCAATAGCCATGAAATTGAGAGTGCTTATACCTCATAAATGGAGATCTTTATGGTCTTTTTTTCCTTTCATCAACCCATTTATCTTTTGTCTATGTAGCAGAAATATGGTGACCAAAATCAACTTTCACTCTTGGTGTTTTCTGTGCTATAAACTTCTTTCCATCTGTAGTAGAAAACATTAATTCATTCATCTTGAACTCACGAATTTTTTCCTATTTCATACCCTAAACCATGAATGTCTTTGTCATGCTTTTGCTTATCTAGTATCTCATTTAGCTTGTTGGTATTTTGATCAAAATTCTAATTTTTTTGTAACTGTGTCTTTACACTTTCAATGTCTTTATTTAGAGCAATTACCTCTCCTTCCAGTTTTTGATACACAATCTTTTTAACTTCCAAATCTGAATTTTCTACATATGCTATCCTTTCATACTCTTGGACTTCTAACTTCAGACTATTGATTAATTTATCTAATTCTTCTTGTCCTTTTATTAGCAAGTTATTCTCTTCCTTTATCTTGTTTTCTTCTTCAAGTTGATGCTTACAATCTATAACCAATTTTTCTGTATTTTTAAGATCTATAAGAATTTTATCCTTAACCTCCCTTTCTTCTTGGAGTTGCTTCTCTAATTTCTGATTTACTTTTCTAAGTCCTTTTATCTCTTCTAGAGCAGTAATAAGTTCTGCCTCAAGATCAATTTCTCCTTCAATATCTAAATCATTCATGTTCACCACAAATTAATCAAGTTCTATATTAGAAATATTTTCTTCTACAATATTTTCCTTATTAACACTTATAGATTCAATTGGAAAAGACTTAGCTAGAGACAATGCTTCACTAGACTTGACACTAGTAGTTTTCTTCTGACTTCTATTTCTTTTGTACTTACCCATAGTACTCCTCTTATCAAGAACTTGGTTGAACATAAATTGGTTAGGGTAATGTATTAGTCAAGCTCTTTACACCAATATCAATTGAAATCAAATGTGTTTTCACAAAACACATAGATTGTACAAACAAACAAAAATACCTTCTTGAACTTGTGACATATTTGACAAGCTTCCAAGACCATAATCAATCCTAGGTTGATTAGACCTACTAGAGGACCCTACACTTTGATACCAATTGTTGGAAGATGAATTGCACTGAGAGGGGGGGTGAATCAGAGTAATGTACAAATTTTCAAACTTTTAACTTCAAGAGAAAATCACACAATAACCATGAGACAACTTTATGAACCCTCTTAAAATTGCAAGGTGAATTCTAACACATCAAACACTTTTAGCAGAATGACAAATTGATAAAAGACTTACATAACAATGTCAAAGCATGATATTGATTGTTCATATAAACTTGATTGAACAATTCCTTTTAATGCTTTATTTCCACAAGACTTCATGTATACTTTGAACACTTTTATAACATAATGAAATGTTTAGTCAAGTATCAGAGCATTGCATGAATTTTAATGAAAAATGACATAATGAAAACAATAACACTTAAGCACATGGGTTGAAACACAAATGCACAAATTTCACCACATAACACATTATTTTCCTAAGTGGAAAAACCCTCTTGGGGTATAGAAAACCACTCAAATAATTCCTTTTATTATTAGAGCACCAATTCAAATAGAAGCACCAACTTTTTACAGTTTAGGAGAACCAACTCCTTTTATAGTATAGGAGCATAGACTCCTTTTATCAATTCTGAATAATATCAATGATTTAGAGAGTTTCTCTATTTCAATAAAACCTTTTACAAAAAATGACTGGTATACACAATACCTTAAGAATTCAAAAGAAAAATTTAGAATCCTTAAAATATTAGGTATAGCAGTATAATGATTTTCCTCTCAAAGATTTTCAATATTTCAAATACATATAATAAAATTGGCTTAAAATTTGTCTCTATTTTTCTCTCTCACATTCAGGTTCAAAGACCTTTAAATATACATATACACAGAAATAATCCCAAATTGATTTCCAACTATCTTTCTCATAACTAATTTTCAAATCAACGAAAGACATTAGGGTTTCCAAACAACCCTAGAAACCATACATCCAATTCCGTTAAGATTTCAAAAATTCTAATTAATAAAACCTTTGTTAAAAGAAATTTTGAAGTGAGAAAACTTCTTCAAAATAGTTAACTGATTTCCCAACAATTTCTCTATTTTGATGCAAAAAACAAAAGTGAATCTTGACACAAGTTCTTTGTTATTCTCTAATCACCATTTCCATATTTGAAATGACACCAATAATTGATTTTACTCCAAGTGGATAAGGCTCAGTGTTACCTTTTTATGAATGAAAACAAGAACAAAATGTATTAACCTTACAGAGCTTCTAGCTGACTAACCATCCACACTTCAAGCTTCCATTCCTTCTCTTTTCCATGTTGGCTCCAAGTGGCTAGGGTTTCACCTTCAGGAAAGTGATCATTACAAAACTTATTTTTCCCTATTCCTTCACTCCATCAAATACTAAACTCAAGTGTACAAGATATCAAATCTAAATGTAATGATATTCCATATCATTTGAAGTTTGTGTGATGTCAACAACACAAATGATAACTTTATTATTATTGTCAATGCATAAATCACTGTCCACGTGACCTATTTACCACATGAAGCCATAATGCACTTTGACCGACAATTCATCAAGTGTAATATCCACATAATGAATCAATGAACCTGATGTCACAATAACAAACCATGTGAAGCACAAGAAGCTCAATACCATGCTATGTGCAATTCAATACAATGCCATTGCCATGTTAAACATAAAAAAAGCCTGATACAATATCACTTTAAACATTGTTGCCAAATAAACATATAGCCCAATGATAATTTAATATCATATGAAAAATGTGAAGGGCTCGATCAATAATAAAAGACTAATGCTAAGCCAAAGAAAAAGTAGTCACCTTTGTGTATCAACCAAGGTGTATAAAAATGTGTGTTAGAAAAATTCACACAAGGTGAGGCACATCTTTTTAAATACCTTGTGAATACAAACAAATCTTATAACTCGATTTCAACATTACCTTCATCTGTGTATGCCTTATCAATGCCATGTAATCATTGAAATCTAAACATGCCAATGTAAGTACCAACCAATATCATTGAACCCATATAATTTTCAGAACAACATTATATCACCTGATCATCAACCCCACATATATATCCTCTACAGTTTAATCCAACATGATCAATACCACAAAAGAAAACTTAAAGTATCCAAAGCACTGTCCACAAAGTACTAAATTTGTCCAACCAAAGAAAAAAAAATTGAATAATGCAAGGGTATCCAAACTAAACTGAGATCATTATAAATACAGCTGAATAGACCACTAAAGATATCATTAGGTGTAAACCAACCAGCACATGCATAACTACAACCAACACAACAATGTAGACCATTTGTGTATAATGTATTACCCAAGCCATTCAATATGTACCAAAAGCTTAAATTTGAGACCATGTACATCAACTATGGTCAATATCAATATCACCAAAGCCTCTTTTGACATCAAGGAAAAAGAATCACAATAAACAACTAAAATCCAGCAAACTCCCCTTTTGTCCTTGATGGAAAAACACATATCATCTCTCTTCCTTTTTTCCGCAATGAAAAGGAATAACAAGGGAGAATGTGAAATGCCATGAATAAAAGCAAATGAAGCCAACCGACACATATCCATTTGATAAATAATATTCAAGAATCATATCATTACTTTAGACATAAGCAAATCACTATGTTTCATATATCGCCTTGTGTTCACATGAGCAAAAAAAATAACTTTGGCAGCCATAATACTGACGGTATGTAAATATAATAAGATCAAGTATTGTGAGATCAAGATTATCAATGTATGCACCAATTGCATAACCTGCAAATAGCAACTCACTATCAAAAGCACAAAGGAATATCATTGTTAAGCACCCCAAGAATAAATACCACTACCATACATCAATAAAAAGTTGAGATTGCATAGATCACCAAAAAATATCACATTATAAGAATAAATTTGTGAATACAATGAAGGATATGAACATTGGCAACTAAATCTCATAAGATGACAAACATCATATCATGCTAGAACCAACTTCCTTTTGTATAGCAAAAAATCACTGTTAAGCATGAATCAAGGAAGCATAAAGGTACTGTTAATAAATATTACCACACTGTCACCTATCTTACCAATTATTCTGAACCATATCAACAAAAAATGATTGACTATGTGAACCAACAAAGAACTGGAACCTACAAGCTAAAGACCATGAATTTCCAAGTAACAACAAAGCACTATTATACCAAAGCAACTATTCCATTGTCAAAGCGTTGTCCTTTGTGAAAGTTGTGCAAGAGATAACAAAGAAAAAACTATCATCATGTATACTAGATTGTTAGCATACAAAAATAACTGTCATAGATAGGAAAAATAATACTGCAAACATTCCCATGTATCTTTTGCAATAACTGTCCTTTTCTGAAATATTGTCCACTATACTGGGATAAACCATTATACTACTAAAATACTGTCGACTAATCTCACTGTTATCAAGATACATTTTCAAAACACAAACCAGTGTTTTCACTATTCTCATTGTGTAACAAGTGATATACCACATTGTTATGCAAACATACACCACGAGAAAAATAGATAATTGATCATACCTGTTATACTTTTCTCCTTTGAAAGACACAAGAGATAAGCATACATACCATGAAGCAAGGAAATCCAAACCTCATAACACTGTCTCCCTTTACCACTAAGCATCACGCAAGGTATTCTTCAAATTCTCTCTCTCGAAGACAAAGCAATTACTCACTATCATATTTCATAAGAATGAAATCATAGTAGCATAAATAAGGAAAAAGAATGCTAACATAGTCACTAGCAAACAATTACTGTGACTACATGACAAATCACTTCTAAGCACTTCAATACACTTCACTATTCTATATTGCTACAACCATTTACAACTGAGAAAGTTCACTGCAATGCCACCATTAACAACACCATGCCAACAAAGAGTCACTATCATCACTGTCACTCTTACAAAAAAATTCATAAATCCCATGAATCTTGATAATATACAAGATCATATTTGTTGAGAAGGAAAATGCATATACTATTATCATCAGAACGCAACATTTACTACATACAAATACATCATCCACTATGCAAAGAGTTCCTGCTAACTTTGTAGAGCTATCACACCAAAAACTATCCATGGTTGTTAAAAAACAACATAGTCTTGCAGTCACTGCCAAACAAAAATTCTATTAATCAAATGATCTAGAATCAACAACATTTAGGAATCTATCAAGGTCTATTCAAACAATGGTACTTGTTAAACATTTCTATAATACCCTATATCACTACTAGATCCAAACATCTTGACAACTATCCTTTACAATCAACACAAGATCAAGTGAGTTTGAAATAAATTAAGCAAGTCTGAGCTATCAAACAACTTAGCTTGTGAATCAAAAGGAAACACCAAGAATAACTTATCAAAGTGTAAGGAATACATATCAAATAGAATTACTGTTATGGTGATTGCTACACACACCACAATACTTATTCCAAAGTCATCCTATCAAAACATGATGACATCCTTGATACCCTAATATCTAATTATGACATGAATATGGGTATGTGCAGGATCAACATGGAAAAAATAGGCCCTTAAGTGACAAAAAATTTAGAAAAATTAGAGTTAGGAAACTTAACATAAAAATTTGAATAAGTTATCTATATTATTTCAAAAATATGTAAGAATAGAATCTGTAGCAAATTGAATGTAGTTTCTAAACTAGTAGGTTTTAAAAAAAATAAAAAAATCTATTTGGTGAAAATTTGAAATTTCAATGCAGTGGTACTTAAATTTTAGGGAAAAAAAAAGAAGTAGGTGTTTGTTTGACCACCCTAACCGTAATAAAATCATAATATTTTAGATATAAGTAGAGCACTCATGCCCCAATGTGATGCATTTTTTTTGTAATTTTTTTCCAAGTAAATAATTAATTACGAATTTTTTATTACAAATTTTTAAAAAATATAAAAACTCATATGTATGACCACCTTAACTTGGTCAAAACTTCATGAAATTCAATTTTTCTTTTTTCAATCCTATAGTACACAAAGCATAGAATGTGACGCATGTTTTGGATTCAAAAAATGTGGCACCGTTTGAAAGCTATATATGTTTTTTAGTCATCCTATCAATCAAGACTTTAGTCATAATTTGAATAGAAAATGAATAATAATTACTTATTAAATTCAAATTACAGCATAATTTATATTGGTGGAAAGCTGAGAATCTCCTGTAAAAACCCTTTTTGTTTCATCAATTTTGGATAAAAAAATAGTCATCAACCGCATACCCATCATATTGCCACTTTTTGGCCCATCATGATCTTGGACATACCCATATTTGGAAGCAAAACATTAAATAATTTTTTATCATGAGGGATACTGTCCATCATCAAATGATTGCAGCAAAAAAAATCACAAGTTACTATACTTTATTATCATTATCTATCATAGTGGCCTATTAATGATGATATAATGGTCATAAATATAATAGGGTCCAAAATCCAATGTGAAAGTGTAAATAATACAAATTATGGAAAAATTGAGTCTATTTAGCTTAGAAGGGCCCTGAATCCCATGTGAATGTGGAAAACACATTACAACACTAGATTAGGTCCACCTAGTTTAAAAGCCCCTTAAATTTATTTTGAAAGTGTGAATTTAAATACATTTCACAACATTAAATTAAGACAGAGTTAAGTTAATTCAGCTTTGAAAGGGCCCAAGACCTAATGTGGATGTGTAAAGCAGCTCACAACACTAGATCGGGGTGACATTAAGTCCAATTTATCATTAATTATTCCCATATCAAGCAAGGAAAAGGCGTACTTTTCCAGTGGTCACAAGGAGTATGATGTGGTTGAACAATTTAAAAGTACTCCCACAAATATATCCTTATGGGATCTTATTCTAACATCATGTACATGTACAATAGGAAGCTCCAAGAAATTTTCAAAAGAATAATATTCAAGTTTCTATGACATTGAATGATGTAGCAACCTCCTTTGATTGTATGCAAGTGACAAAGTCAGACATCACATTCCATCAACAAGAATTACCCCTACTTGAGATACAAAATAAAAAAGAGGCCTTAATGATAAAGGTGATCATTAATGAAACTGTAGTTAGGCGTACTCTCATAGACAATGGAGCAGGTCTTAATGTTTGTAGCATTGATCTCCTAGATAAAATTGGTGTAGACAAGAAGCTTTTTCAACTCAACGATGTTAATATTTGTGGATTTGACAATGTTAATAGGAAACCATTAAGAATGATCGCATTACCTATTGACGTCGAACCTATAGTTTTTCCTACCCCTATCCATATCATGCAAGGACCTCTTTCGTACAACCTTCTCCTAGGGAGACCATGGATTCATGTTATGAAAGGAGTCTTGTGTACTCTTCACCATGCGATGAAATTTGAATACAAGAACAAGATAGACATGATTGAAGTAGATGAAAAAAGCTATAAATCACAAGTTCAACATGATCATAACACTTCAAACTCCCATAATACTTTCATTCAAACCTCAAAATAGAACCTATACAAGTTGATGTTAATCCTAATTGTCTTTCACCTACAACAAAATTCTTCAGTGATGATTAGGGGTCATTAGATTTTAAGTCCCATTTCAATGAAGAGTCCAAAATCTCACCCTCAAACTCTAAAGAGTATGTATACAAATGATTCATCTTTAAACACATGTTTTAGTGATGATTAGGGTTCATTAGATTTTACACCCTCCTTTATGGGAGAGTACAAAATCTCACAATATACACCTATAAACTCTTGTGTTTCATTTTCTCAACATGGTTCTTCATCAACAATATATCACCACATGGTGGTGATGGGGGCCCTTCAACTCCCATCCCTCATGAGAGGAAGATTTGTAACTTTAAGAAACTTAAAAAAAGATTGTGTTCTTGTGAAGAATCCAATCCTTCTCATAAGCATAAAATATCTTCATCTGAGTTGGAAGATTGTTGTGGTCTTGGATACAAACTCCTTTTAAAACATGGATATAATGACAACATGGAGAAACATGATAGAGATCAAGTGAAGTGTATACCACACCTTTTGAAGAAAGATCTAGGTTTACCACTTTTATCTCCATCTTCATCTAAGGCCTTATCATCTACTATGTGTATGACATGTTGTGATGAGAAAGAAATGTCCCCTACTATTGATCAAGAGACTATCTTGTTGAGGCTTCTCAAATCCCGCTTGATTATTCTTCCTCCAAAAACATGAAAGAAATTTTAAAACAAGAGTTCATTTTGTGCATATCATAGAGTTCATGGTCATTCTACTAATGAATGTAAGGATTTAAATAATAAAATTCAACATCTTAAGGATTGTGGTCCTCTTCCTTGTGTTGATGCACCTATTTCCTCTAATTAAAACTGATTTTCATCCTATCATTTTTCTCATCACTTTGTGGCATTAGTAGCTTTATGTGTCTTTCTCATTGCCATTCATGGTGGTACAATGTTATGTGCAACCATATTTTTATTGGCAACAACATGATAGTTCTTGGTGGTTGTCTTTGTCTCTATGATTGGGGGGAAGGGATAACTTTGGGAGGTGTGCATTCTTTCTGAGGATCTTCTCTTTCTCTCTTTCTACTTAAAATAGCAACATAGGAAGTATGTTGACATTTTAAGTGGAGGCATATTGTTCTCAGTTCATTATTCACATGTTCTCTTCTTTGTGATGATGGCATATATTTCCTAGGAAGTATGACCTTTACATTAGCATTATTTTATTGACATCAACATTATTTAAATTAGCATTATTTTATTGACATTGACATTATTTGATTTTGGCATTTTGACATTTCTTGTTTAGCATAGCATATTGATCATGTTGTGGTTAGTACAATGGGAGCCTTTAGACCTGACACAACATTCTCATTGTATGGTGAGAGTCTAGACAGAGGCATGACTTTCTCACTTAGCCACCTTTTGGGGTCTCACTTAGTGGATGGAAAATTTCACTAGCCCTTGTGAGTGTGTTTTTCCAAAGGCCACCTAGCATAACACAATTTGCTTTCTTGTGGAGCCTTAGTGTTGGATGGATGTGGTACAATACAAATTTCTAGTCCATCTTTCTTTTCTCTTCTCTTTAACTTTAACATTGTATGTTTACGTATCTTGTCATACTGTTGCATATTGTATAGGAGTGAATTTGCACCCCTTATGAAAATTACCCTTGTACACTTCCTCACCTTAGAAAATGTAACGCCCCGTCACGCAAACCCCAAAGAACAACTAAGTACACAACAATTTTTTTTTTTGAAACATAAAGTAAAATCACTATGTTAATTATTGCAACTAACATGATTACAAGTACAAACTAAACTCCTAAGTCCCTTGGGGTACATGAAGAGACATTACGTTATCCACCCATTAACAAATTTGACTAATCTAACATTCATTCCCACTGATAAGAGTTCTCGTATAAACATTGATAAACGATAAGCATTAAAACAAGAATGAACCATATAGATGCTATACAAGATTACATAGCCAATAAAACTTGGGATCAATGAGAACTTATTTACTCAATATATATCAACATCAAATATAATTACATCTGTGAACAATGTTTGAATTACAAAGTGTGATAATACAATACATCATGTTACAAACTAAATATCAATAAACAATTATCCAAGTTATAAAATACATTATCCCAACACATGGGAGAATTACATTACAATTTACAAGATATGACTAAAGTAGAAATAAATACATCTGAATGAACATAAATCTGGAACATTCTATCACCACAAACTTTGCATTGAAGAAACAACTGCCAAATGGGAAACCCAACGGGGTGCGAAGCACGTTCCACCCAACCACCCCCATGCTAGGAGTAGTTAAGAAAGGATTCCCGACCAAGGACGTCTAAGATAACACTTAAGACTCAACTCTAGATATAGAAAGAGAAATCACACACATAAGAACATAACATCCAAAAGTATACTAACAAAACATGACAATAAGTTACACCAAGTCATAATAATAAACCACTTCCAGAGGATTCCAATAAAAACATCTAAGGGGAAAGCTAGAGGAGAGTGTCATCACATGGCCTTCATGGATTATCCTGACATCCTATCACAAGGTGCCACCTCCATCTATGGTTATCCTGACTGCCTATCTCAAGGCGCCACCCCATAGGGTGACTCATGTGGAATTGTGCATTTCTCATTGAAATGAGATCACGATTATGCCAACCACAACCTTCTCAGCCACCTTTAGTCTTTGGAAGCCCTAACAGGTGAACAAGGAGTCTAACATTATATTTTAGTATTTAACTACCCATCCCCTAATTGTTTAGTTAGGTTTTCACTTTTTACTCTAACTCTAATGTGGGTTATCCTGACAGCCCCTTTGTGCGCCGGTGCCCACATAGAGCCACTCTCCCTAGAAATCCCAACATACAACAACACAAAAGGGATTGTAATCCCAAGTTCACTATACACAGAGTAAACAATCGCAAGGCAAAACCATCTTGCTATAATCATAAGACTCAATTACTTAGCAAAACAGCTGCATAACTCAAGGAAAACTCAATGTCACAACCATAAAAAAATGGAATCAAGCATCAATTATAAAAGCCACCAACATAATTTATCAATTTCTCAATCCTTTGGAAGTTTACACAATAATCCTATCCCCTATACAAGGTTGACTAATTTAAGGACTCCACAGGTTGATATCCCAACCTAAGTAATCCAAAAAGAACTCATGGCACAAAATAAATTAACCAAATTAACAATATCTAGAAACTGATTTGTAATACATATTCACGATGATTAACAGTCAGATGAAAACATTGCACTACAAGAAATCCATCTCAAAAATCAAACTACCAATTTCCTCAATTTATTTTATTAAATAAAACACTCAAATAAATTTGAATTGAAGACACATAACTAAATTTATTAATACTCCTTCAAATTTATCCAATAAGAAAAAAAATTAATTGTTATAAATAACCTACATAATATTATTCCAATATTTATCCTATGTATATATATATATATAGATATATGTGTTTATATCCTTCTATATATACATATATAAATATAATTTAAAAAAAATAAAATAAATTAACATTAAAAAATAATTCTTATATATATATATATACACTTCACATTTAAATCAACCTAAAAAATAAAACTTTAAATCTGAATTTAAAAAAAAAGAAATATAATCATAAATTTTAAAATAAACCAATATTTTTTTTCATTGGCTGTGTGCAACGTGGAAGACTGTGTACCTCCCCATAGGGGAGGACGCAGCCTCCCCTCCCCCCACCAAAAGGTTGTGTACACCAATCTAAAGGATTGTTGTACAACAATGCTTAGACTATTGTGCGCAGCCTTTGTGGGCTACGCAGGGGTACGACCGTAGCCATCCCCCTCCCCACCTTTAACATTTTTTTTTTAATAATTGTTTTTATAATATTTTTTTTAAAGAAAATTTATTTAAAAAGAACAATTTCAAAATACGGAAATTTGTCTGAATTTTTTTTTATAAAAATAAATAAACATATGAGTTTAAGAGTATATATATATATGTATAAATAATTATAAATATGTATATAAATATTTCCATGGTATCTATATATATTTATACACAGACAAATTGAATTTACCAAAAACAGTAGAGTTCATCAGCACAAAATTTTCTTTCGAGAATTTTATTTTCAAACTAATGGAATAAATTAGAAAACAAAACATTAAATTTAACTACAGGTAATGTTTAGTAATAGCATAGAGGTTTTCTTGTTTCCTGAGTTTTTCCCAATTTCCCTTGCACAAAAGCTTTTCAAATTTCCTGAATCTTAAATAGAGAGGTTTCGTTTAAAAACTTCCACAGAGGTTTTCTTTTCCTACTGTATTTTTTCTTTGAGCTATTGTTTCAAGGATCTTTTATTTAACTATATTCTCTAAATTTGCTGTGTAATTTTCCTATAGAGGCAACATAAAAATTTTAACGGCAGCAGCCTGGAACATTATTTTCCCACAAAAAACTTCTAATTTCCCCAAAGTTATAGACAATTTCTATTACCCAAACAAAGAACTTTTAATACAAGAAAGCATTCAAACCATATTAAAATAGGAAAGAAGCAAAATAAAAAGGAACCTGTTTCCTGTAGGTTGAAGAAGTACAAATTGTGCCCTACCTTATCATTGAAAGCTCCATCTATGAAGCTCTTCCCAAAGCTTCTCCTCCAGCCAAAAATATAAAATCTTCTGAAACTCCTACAACCTTTTCCAAATTCTTACACAAGCATGCACTGGAAAACCCAAAACTCACTCACACAGAGCTTCCCACCGTTCTCCACCAAAATTTTCTCGTGAAGGTATTTCTGTTACCTCATGCCTCTTTTCTTTCCGAGAATAATTTCCCCAATAGACTGTATTCATTTCCCCACTACTTCCCGTAAACTAACAATAAAAGAATTTTAATAATTTTCAAAAATCAATTTTATTTATTTGCTTATATTTTATTTATTTATTTATATTTCTACTATTAATAACAATATAATCTTTATTAAGTAATCTAATTAACTCCAAATGCAATAGCAAATTTGACATTTTAAAATATCAACAAAATAAATTTATTTTATTTAAAGTATTCCTTTAATAGAGAATACAACTCAATTAACTTAACAACAATTAACTTAATAACTCCATCAATTAAATATATTAATTTTTCACACATACCCAAAATCAATTAAATCACACTTAATTAAAAATTAATTAAATCCCAAACTAAAATGTTAATCAACACTAACCCATTTACGAACAAGGACAAATAGAAACAAAGACAACAATAGACTCACAAAAGATGAACTTGGGACATGAATTCTTTCCTAACCACTCCTTTTCAACATCAATCCCATTGAGTTTATGAGACATGCTCGAACCTGACAGGCAGGTGGAGTTGATGTCCAGTACCTGCATCCTGCATAGAAACAAATATCATGAAGCATATAAATCACCATAGCAAACACATCGTGAAAGGTAATCACAGGGTAGTAGGGCACTTGCAAGCAAGTAATGCCACTCCGTCCTTTCACCAAGACGCACTAGTAAACAGACCAAACATTATAACAGCATAAAACTCACATCACCATATATATATATTATTAAAGAACACCACAAAATAGTCATGTAACATGATCACCATAAGATATACCATCTAACAACATAGGTAAAATCCAGTATAGCAAAATAACCAAACCATAAATCCATGCACAACCAAAATGGTGAACTGATCACCCACACAAACAAGTATTGTTGGAATCATATGGCTCACTCTCATAGGTTGGAACTTCTGGAGGAGCAATGTCAGTGTGATATTTGGGTGGTCTAGCCGACTGGTAGTTTGTGAACCCTGTGAAGTGCCCTGGTTGATGTGACCTTGTTTCTGTCTCATCGAAGGAGCCTATTGCTATGACAAGAAGCTTTTGGCATGACCTCTTTCTACTCATGGAGATCTCTAGCTGAAAGGCCTTTCTATCATGTATTGGGAGGACCCTTGGCCAAAAGGTTCTATTCATTGTAATGTCTAGGCAATGCGTTAGAGTATCACCGACAACATGTTACATGGTGTGGTCTTCAGCGTACCTCATAGTCTATCAGTAAGATGTCTTACCAATGTGGAGTTGTCTCGGCAATAGTGTTAGGGGTCATCAGTGTGACTCTTGGTGAACTGTTGTTTTGGGCTAACACTTGGGGTCTTCACAGTGACTCAAAGACTTCGATATGAAGTCTTGATGACCGATGTAAGTCTTGGTGACCAGAAGATGTCTCAGCGACAGAAGGGTTTGTTGTCGCTGTGACCTATGGTGACTTGGTCATCAGTATAATGCAAGGCAATTGCTATGTAGTCTCAGCGAAAGACAAAAGTTTTGCCAATGGCTGGAAGACTTCGGGGTGACTTTGGAAACTCGGTATGATCTCCTGGAAAATGTGGAATGTCTGGCCGATGGTAGCTCTTCGGTGTAACTTGAATTTATCGATATGATGTCTTGGCGAAGAGTGATTATCTCACCGATGAGGCAGTCTGTTGTCAGTATGACTCTTGCTGACTAATTGTTTGGTGCTCAATATGACTTGAGAGGCTTGGTATGAACTCTCGGCGGACTTGATTGTCTTTCCAATGGGAATCTTGATGTCGGTATGACTCTTGGCGACTGCTCAGTCTTTGGGATGACATGTTGTGCTCGGTGGGATGTATTGGAAAAAGATGATTGTCTTGCTGACTGTTGGACACTTTAGAGTGACTTGAAGACACCAGCATGATGTCTTGGCGAAAGCGATAAGTCTAAGTGATAACTTTTTGGACTCGATGTAACATCTTGCCGATAGTGAAGAATATTGGCAATAAAGACGATATGGGCTCTGTGACATCAGGGAGACACTTCTTGTGTCTCACCGACATGTGACACAAGTTGATCGTTGTTGACCGAGTGAAGACCGTCCGACATGGTGCGATGTGAACCAATCTGAGAAAGCAGAATGTGAACTGTTGCTGAACTATTTTTGTGTGGAAGTTGAAAAACTAAAACAAGAGGAAACGGAAACATCTAACATTGTTGAGCTGGAGTTGTGATTTGACAGTTGGAAGCGAACCAAATTCACAGATCTTGTTATGAACGAATGTATAAATGCATGAATTGGACATTCTGTACATAGAGAGAAGATTTGATAAGCCAATGAGCTAGAGAGCCGAGAGCTAGAGAGAGTGTAAAAGAAAATCTCGAGTGGTTGGTCAAAAGGCTGAGGCCATGAGGATTGAATCTCTTCTGATCATGGATCATGATAGATCTCTCTCGTGTTAATCTGCACTATATACTATAAGGGTGTTGTAACATTGCGAAGGTTGTATAGTCTAATAGGTTGATCTGATCCTACCAGTTGTTTCTAGAATGAACAACATGAATCTCTGAAGAGGCTATGAGCTTGAATTTGTATTGTAACCATTCTATTGCTGAATAATATAATGGCTTGATCTTTAGAGTGTGGGGTTTTTTATCTGAGAGGATTTTCCCCACGTAAATCTTTGTGTTATGACTTCTGTCTTATCTTTCATCTGTGTTGATTCTATTTCTAGAATCTATCATTACTTGCTATTGAATTTACATGTGACTCTCTCAAAAGGATTAATGTGGGAAATAACTGTGTCTGTTTCTGCTTTAGGACATAGTAGTACGTGTCTTTGAGGCAACCTAATCAAAATGAAAGTTACCGAAGGCACTACTACATGGATTTGTCATTAGATGCGCTCCATTGATTTCCCAACAAGTGGTATCAGAGCCTTGTTCTGGTTGTTGGTTGTAGATATTTCTCTTGTGAAGATTTCTCAGTTTGTTGGGCTGGAGGAAATTTGGAGGAATGGACTGATGTATTGATCCTTTGATGAGTGGAAGCCTTGTGGTATTCTAAGACAACATGCAGCTTGAAGGGTGGTCAACATGGAAAAAGGAGTTGATCATGTTGTGATCTGTGTCTCCTGGCTGATAAAGGTTTAATCTTGGAGTATGAGGTGGATTTCTTTGCTCTATGGCTATGCAGTAGTAAAGCTTTCATATTGGTGTCTATATGACAGGCTCCTAGGTGATATGGAGAAGCTTATGTTGTTTCTCAATCATGGAAGAGAGTGCTCATGCTAGGTGGTGGTTCTTGGTGTTGGAAGGCACTATTTCCTATTAACCTCGAATGCTTGAAGGCTATGGAGTTAATCATTAAGATATTTTGCAAGCTTTTGAAATAGCCTTTCTCTCCCTCTCAGATGCATGTACATGGTGGTTTTAGAGTTGGCCTGAAAGGGGCCTCGATTCTCCTCAACTGTTGTTTTCTTTCTAAGGATGATTTGTACTTGCATGGCTCTGTGATTTTGCAGGTTTTACATGGTTAAGAAAAACTTGTGGTTTTGTGGAGTTGCTTTTAAGCTATTTTCTAGACACTGACTTTTTCTTTTTTGGGATGGTGTTGGATGAGATAGTTACAGTTCTGCATGCATGCTTGGTGCATGATTTTGAGGAGGTATCACTCCTCTACATGGGAGTGTTGGTAAGTGTTTTTTCACTCAGCATTCTTGTGGTAATGCTTGTGGGTTCCTTGATTATGGTGCTCATTATGGACATGATTGGCAAATCAGATTTGGCGTAATCTAGTGTTTGAGTCATGTTGTGCTCAGTGGGATGTCTTGGTGAAAGATGATTGTCTTGCCGACTGTTGGAAACTTCAGAGTGACTTGAAGACATCAGTGTGATGTCTTGGTGAAAGTGATAAGTTTGAGTGACAACATTCTGGACTCGATGTAATGTCTTGCCGATAGTGAAGACTCTTGGCGATAAAGATGATATGGGCTCTATGGCATCAAGGAGACACTTCTTGTGTCTCACCGACATGCGACACAAGTTGATCATTGTTGACCAAGTGAAGACCATCTGACATGGTGCAATGTGAACTATTGCTGAACCATTTCTATGTGGAAGTTGAAAAACTACAACACGAGGAAATGGAAACATCTAACATTATTAAGCTGGAGTTGTGATTCGACAGTTGGAAATGAACTGAATTCACAGAGCCTGTTATGAACGAATGTATAAACGTATGCATTGGACGTTCTATACACAGAGAGAAGAGTTGATAAGCCAAGGAGCTGGAGAGCCGAGAGCTAGAGAGAGTGTAAAAGAGAAGCCCAAGTGGCTGGCTGAAAGGCTGAGGCCATGAGGATGGAATCTCTTCTGATTACTGTATACTGGAATCTCTTCTATATACTGTAAGGGTATTGTAATAGTGCGAAGGTTGTATAGTCTGATAGGTTGATCTGCTGCTACCATTTGTTTCTAGAATGACCAAGATGAATCTCTGAAGAGGCTATGAGCCTAAATTTGTATTGTAACCATTTTGTTGCTGAATAATACAATGGCTCAATCTTTAGAGTGTGGGGTTTTTTATCCCAGAGGATTTTCCCCACGTAAATATTTGTGTTCTAACTTCTGTCTTATCTTTCATCTGTGTTGATTTTGTTTCTAGAATCTGTCATTACTTGTTGAATTTACATGTGACTCTCTCAAAAGGATTAATGTGGAAAATAACTGTGTTTGTTTTCGCTTTAAGACATAGTGGTATGTGTCTTTGAGGCAACCTAATCGAAATGAAAGTTACCAAAGGAACTACTGCATGGAGTTTTCATTAGATGCGCTCCATTGATTTCCCAACAAGTGGTATCAGAGCCTTGTTCTAGTTGTTGGTTTTGGATATTTCTCTTGTGAAGATTTCTCAATTTGTTGGGCTAGAGGACATTTGGAGGAATGAACATGGTTGGTCCTCCTCTCTTATGCATATCATACATCTTGTGTGTGTCCCTTTGTGCTTATGTTGGTTTTCCATAGAATCTTGATCCTAGGGGCTTGCCCACCTCCTTGATCTTTTTCATCCTATCTCACTAACATTTGTGCACTTGGACCCCTCTTGACATGTATTTGTCTACTTTAGTGTGATTTTGAATGAAGGTCATCCTTTCACTAAAGAGGAGGCTAAATGTAGTGTAGAAAAATGTATCCCTTTACATTTTCTCACTTGTTTGGGCCCTCCTAGTTAAATTGAATTTAATAATTCCTTAGTTTAGTGTTTTTAAATGTACCTTATTACATGTACACACTTATTTGGGCCCTCTTAATTAAATTGAGCTTAATTATGCCTTAATAAGCCCTATTTTACATCTACAAGCCTAATAAATTACATTTTCTAAAGGGGAAACCTGACAATAATTAATGCCAATACATAGCACTTCACATTGAGTAATGTGTGTTCCAGGTATAGGGACCTAGGACCCATTCACCCATGGGTGAATGGGTCCTCCCTAAACCCTTGAACCCATTTTTAAATATGTTTTAGTGGTATTTTATCATCCTAAATTAAAAATTATAAAGGTCACCTTGTAATGTTTTAATTTCGGGAAATTAAGGATAAATTTCTATAAATACAAGGTTATTTCATCAATTCAAAACATTTAGCAAGAGGTGAACTTAACAAGAGAAAATATTATTGTTAAGAGTATTCAAGAGTAGATTTCTTTATTAGATGTTGCAACATTCAAGATCTCAACCTTCATGTCAAATTTATGTTCATTCATGCATGTTTTTGGAGTTGACATTATGATGTAGGTTTCAAGATATAATATAAGCATTCAAGTCAAAGATTGAAAGAGAGATTCAAGCATCAAGATCCACGTCCATTGAATCCATTTCATGGAAGATAAATATCAATATTTCACTCCAGTTTATTCAAGGATTTGGTGAGTTTCCACATTGCATTTGTTCATTCATCATTCCATTCATTTTATTCCATTTCATTTCAAGATTTAATTGCCAAAATGGGGTTTGACCAAGGAAAATCCAGGCATTCATCAAAAACAAAGATTTTTCTCTTCTCTTTATGTGTTGCAGATTTGTAGGTTGAAGGAAAGTTGAAGATCTCAAAAGTGAAAAATTGTAAAGTTGCATTTGTTGTCACCTTTATTGGCATCTCATAAAAAATTAGATCTCATATTTATCTTTGATTGTTTGATTGTGAAACCTGAAGAATTTGGAAGTGCAGAAATAGGAACAGAGGACCCAAAAATCAATTTTGGAAAGGTTAACAAGGTCCCATTTTCCAATGGGTGAATGGGTCCCATGATATCTTCTAAAAATAGTGTTTTGTGATAGGTACATATCATTTTCCATTCCCAAATTTTCCTATAGCTTTACTATTTTTGATAACCCTATGTTTCATCTATCAATTCCAACTTTTACATGTTATAAGTGAGTGCATTTGGTATTTTTAATCCTTCTCCAAAAACCCCTATTCAATCATTTCTATCAATAAGTTATATCAACACACTTTGCAACTATTTTTGAGATAATTTTTAAGTGTTCTCCACTCATCCAATTTGTGTGAAATAAATTGTGTTTGTTGGCTCTACGTTTAATCTACTCAAATTTGGTCTTACATTTCAGTTTTGAGTTTATTTAATACTATTTTTAGTGTTTCTCCCAAAAGTGTTGTTTAGTCCACACACATAAAGGAAATTGCAAGATTCCTCAAAGAATTCTTTCACCTATGGGTTGAAAGTGGATTTTAACTTGAGGGATCTCATTTCCTAAATGAAATAAAAGAGTAGATAGGTTCATTCACCCCTTTTCACCCTTTCTATTTATAATAAGTTTGGTGAAACATCCCAAATTTGGTATAAAACCCTATGTGTTTGAACCCTACCCTATTTTTCTATGTTTCAACTAGTATGATAACACCTTATTTTCTTGAAATGAAACACATCATGTCTCAACTTAAAATGTGTTACAACATAAAATAGGTGTTCGCAATTTATTGCACTCCACATCCATGTTGCAGACTTTCATAACTGTTACCTCATTTTTGGTCACATGCCCTAAATTATTCACTTTTATCCTAAAAAAAATTAAGTATAAGTTTTTCAGTCTTATCCTAAGTTTTGAGAACCTCATCAACCTTCAAAGAGGTTATCATAACTGTTCCTTGGCCTGATATATTTGTGGAAATCCTTAGAGTTTACTTTTCTAATCAAGTTATGAGAATGTTGTTGGGGCTCGAAGTGGTTTCCATAACTATTTAAGGCACATATATGTAAAGAAAAGTGAAAATGTTGAAGGAAAGATCATTTCATTTTGGAACCTACAATAGGCTTCAGAGACCTTTGTTAGTCTTTGATAGGGTTTTAAAATCCTTCTCAGTGATAGATAATGGAAATGCTTATATGAATAGTCTTTAATGTAAAGCTAAGGAAGACTGTAAAGTAGAAAAGGTTAATATAATCATAGCAGACTCCACAAAATGGGAAAATAGTCCCATGTCATTTCACTTGAGTTCGACATAGAGGAGAGCCATAACTTCTCTGGTAAGCTCATGTTGAAGCACCATCACAATGTAGATAGTGTCACCCACTAAACCAGTTCTTGGAAATGCGCTCACACCTCTTATGACTGCTCTCAACCTCATTAGGTACTCTAGCCTAACAAGGTTCTTTGCAGCCCTTACTGCCCAATCATGTTTTCCAGAGGTGTGAATTACATTGTACACAAAACACTCTAAAAGCTTAGAACTCTACACCTGGTCATGACTCAATAAATTTTCTTCGATAATCTTCTTGACCACACTTTATTCAACATCATCATGAATCATGAAGACATGTTTCAATTGGTCCACCACCAGCCCTCAAAATCAATTGCATTCCATGGCATCAATTGTGAGAAAATCATTCTTTGAGGAGGCATCACTCACAATGCTCGACATCCTTGAGAAATGAAATTAAAATGGTGAAAATTAAGGTAATTCTCCTTGGATTTATAGAGGTGGAATAACATGGTGTGTGATCGATACTAAATATTTTATTGGGAATGATTAACATTTGCAAGGACAATAAGATTTCCTGGGAATTTAATGAAGATGGTTGTTGATGAGACATAATTGCATTAAATTATTAGTTCAACAAGTTGTAATTTTAAGTTGCATCCTTTTTTGGGATAGCTCATATGAGCATAATCATAGGAAGAGATATATTAAATGCAAATTCTAGAGATTGCATGCCGCATGCACATACTTTGAGCCATAGGGCAAGCATACAAGCAATAATGCTTTGATTGCTTGTCAAAATCAACTTGAGAAAAGTAATGTAATTATGACTAATTTAAAAATATTCTAAAATATTCTTTTTGTATTAGTTTCTCTAAATTGGAGGGTGAGATTTATGAAAGGGTATGTGTAGGATCAAGATGGGCCAAAAAGTGGCAATATGATGGGTATGTGGCTGACAACTTTCTTTTTACCCAAAATTGATGAAACGAAAAGGGGTTTTAAAGGAGATTCTCAGCTTTCCACCAATATAAATTATCCTTTAATTTGAATTTAATAAATAATTATTGTTCATTTTCTATTCAAATTACGACGAAAGTCCTAAATGATAGGCTGATTGGAAAACATCTATAGCTTTCAAACAGTATCACATTTTTTGAATTCAAAACATATGTCACATTCTATTATTTTCCTACTATAAGATTAAAAAAAAAAGAATTTCATAAATTTTTGACCAAGTTAAGATGGTCAGAAATAAGAATTTTTATATTTTTTAAAATTGTAATAAAAAATTCATAATTAATTATTTACTTAGAAAAAAAATACAAAAAAATATGCATCACATCCAGACATGAGTCCTCTACTTATATCTAAAATCTTATTAAAAATATTATTGTTTTATTGTGGTTAGGGTGGTCAAATAGACACCTAATTCTTATTTTTTCCCTGAAATTTAAGTGTACTACTAGATTGAAATTTCAAATTTACACCACATAGATTTAAAAAAAATAAAATAAACCTAGTAGTTTAGAAACTACATTCAATTTTCTATAGATTCTATTGTTACATATTTTTGAAATAATATAGATAACTTACTCAATTTTTTATGTCAAGTTGCTTAACTCTATTTTTTTTTCTTTTTTTTTGCCACTTAAGGGCCTATTTTTTCCATGATGACCATGCACATACCTGAAATTGTTGCTTGATATGATAGCAGTTATGCTAACGGTCAAGATTCAAGATAGGGGTTTTATAAATTCATGTTTGAGTGACTCTTTGGGAGTCCAAATTTCTTTTTTGGATTGCATTATATGATGTTATGGAAGGAATGAGGAAAATTTTTGGAACTAAATTTTGAATTTTATATTATTCTTTGTCTATGAACTTTAAATTGTGAATGTGATACATTTATTGAATGAGTATGTTGGCTGAAGCAATATTTGGGGTTTTATCCTTTGTGAAGTATAACTTGATGATGTTACATTTTCTTTTCTATAATTAAGATTAGTTCTTTTGTAAATCAATTTTATCTACTATTATAATTCTAGTCTTTGTGCCACATGAAAAATAAATTCTTCTACTTCAACCTGACCTTGATTGGATGCAAGAAAAGAAATAAGATATTATTTCACAACTTTGAATACCCTAGCTTGGAGGTATAGGAGAAATTCTACATATTATATTAGAGAAAACTTCACACTTGAGGAAGAAGAAGAACAAGCACATAAACCAATCAAAAAGGTAGTTGAAAGGGATCCAAGAATTTAAATTGTTTGATATCCTCATCCTCAACCCCATCCAAACTGTAACCAAAATTCTTTGACCCAATCCAAGCATTCCTCCAAAGAATTGATTTACAATAAAAATTTTGGAGGTGGGGAAGTATCCCTCAAATAAAGAAGTTATTTTTTCCTAAGAATTAAGTTGGTGGCTTTATAAATTCCTTTAGGAAATAAACAATAATTTTTATGATGGTCATTGTGGCACCTCAATCTTGGAAAAATTGTTTCAGACCTCTAGCTCTACCTTAGTATAAGGCCTTACCCCAGTGATCAAGAATTTCCCAAAATTCATAGGAAAAAATTTACAAGACCTTGACAAGCATATTTGAGCATTGCCTATTGCATGTGGAATTTTGGGAATTCAAGATGAAGATGTGTTTGTGTAGTAACAGGAAAAGTAGCATTTTTCTTGCTTGATCTAATAATTGACATGAAATTTGAACAAATGGTGTCTTGGAGTAGTGTTGTAATGTCTTGTACACATTCACATCACTTTAGGACCTTTATTTAGCTAAAACATGCCTTAATTTGTCCTTTGCAAGGGTGTTGTAAAGTGTTGTAACACACTTTCACACTTTTCTAGGACTTACTTTCCTAATTAAGCCTAATGGGCCCCTTTCTAAATAAAATATACATAATTTGTACCTTTTTTAAGTGTTGTAAAGTGTTTTAAATCACTTTCATATTTATCTATGTGATCCCAATTCATTATGGTTAAGTGGAGTTATTAACCTCCTTTTTAGGCCTTCATTTTGACACCTCCCAAAGATCTTTCCCGATAATCATTAATTAAATATCAAATTATTTCTTTGGGAAAAATTTGGTCCCAGTAAGTTGATCTAGGACCCATTCTCTGTAATACCCCTCCGTGTCAGTTGTTCTGGTCTTGTGTGTAAGTATATGTGCATGCTTCATTGATCACTATGTTATTTTAATGTGTAAAAAAAAAAAAAAACATCAAATGTTAGTAGTCATGTTTAAATAATTAATTTAAATCATAAGTGAATCTGCAGGTTATTTAAAATATAATTAGAAATTAAAATAATAATCCATTAAATTAAATCAAATGTTTTAGATCAAATGATCAAATTAAACTAATTTGTTAAAAGCACAAGTGATATTATTAGATAAATTGATTTAATAATAAGACTGAACAAAATAATCTGGAAAAGAAAATAATAAAAAGGAAAGCAATTGAAAATGGAAAAAGGAATTGTTTAATTCTAAATAAATAAATAATAATAAAGCATCATTTTGGAAGAGTAAAAGGCAAGGGAAGCTAGAAAAAGATAGCATATGCTTTATCTTCCTTTGTCTCATCATCTTCCAGGGAGAGTTATCAATCTTTGCAACTCATAAAATTGGAATGGAAGAGGCTTTTTAGGGGGGAAATATTGTTTTTCAATGGGAATGAATCTCGGAGATCTAGCGTGAAGTAAGGATTTGTGGCTGTGAGGTGGAGGTCTTCTATTCATCCTCATCACTTCTGGGCGTAGGTTTCAGGTTGGCCATTGATTTTCTTTATTGCATTTGATTGCCCTCCTCTTAAAACTTCATTATATTGCTATGGGTTCATTTTTTGTTAATAGTGTTGTTATTAAATTTCATTTAAGGGCAGAGGGAGGAAGTTTTGGTATTCGATGGTTGTCGTGCTGCAAGTCATATGTTAATTCTCTTGGAAGCTTGCTTTGTGATCATTTCTTGCCATTAAGGCATCCCTTTCAACCGCTTTTCTTTGAGATTTATGTGTACATCTCCCATGCCTTATCTGTGCTATCTCTTTATTTCATGCATACCATGCAATCATCACATTTCTGAGATGACTTCTCCTCGGACATGTTTTATCAATTAGTTTCCATGTTACTCTTCGCCACCTGCCTCAATGATAACACTTGAAAATAGAAGGCTGAAGACGTTTAAAATACCCTTTGACTCCATTGTCATTCTGTCCCAGCTTTGGCGCTTGGATTTAATAGGAAGATTAAAGATTTAAATAACCTGTTGGATTCTGCTGTCAATCCATCAAAATTGCTGCACTTGAAAATATTATTTATCCTACTCTTAAGTCACGTATTTGAACCTCACCTTTCTCCTTCCCTTCTGTCTGGTAGATAACATTTTGAGTTTGATAATAATGCAAGTAGACAGCGATATTTCCAAATTCCAATATTCACTTTCTGATATACTTGGCCACCTGTCACAGCCGCAACACTTGAGCATGGTAGGGTGTATAGATTTAATTAAATTCTCTGATTTTTATCATCAAATCCCAAATGTTATCCACAAGGCTGAAGAAAATGGCTTCTCACATTTTTTTTTTTGCAACCGTAACCATCTCAAACGTAGGGAAAGCTTGGTTTGTGTGTTTTCTCTGATGTCGTCATTGAGCAGATTGTTCAAGTGAAGAAATTGAGGACCAATGAGCAGATTATTTAATTCTCTTGGTCTGCACAATGTTTCACGCCATTGCCAATTACCTCTGTTCAGTCGAAGCTAAGAGAAATTGATGTTATTGGATATAGTGTTTAGATGAGCTCCTTTGCATAGTCTAGTAATCTAAATTTATTTAATCTCCCTGATCCTGTTGGCAACCTTTCACCGCTGTAGCATTTATACTTAGGAGGGTGTGCAAATTTTAATAATCTCCCTGAAACTGCTGGCGACCTTTCACAGCTGCATATTTTTTTAAATTAAATAACCCCTCTTGATTTCTTTGTCCACCTGTCTCTGTTGCGGCACCTAAACATAACTGGAAGTTTAATGATTTAGTATAATCTCTTTGAGTTCGTTGTCAACCGGTCTCAGCTGTCGCATTTGAGCATAATAGGAAGTTTAAAAGTTTATTTAATCTATCTCTTATTTCATTGGCAATCTGTCTCAGCTTCATTCGACCCAAATCTCCTCTTCTTGTTTGACTGCATGTTCTTTTCTCTAAGTTTTAACTTGAAGCATTCTTAATTATCTTTAATTTTCAATCTTATTAGTGACAGATTTCATTAAGAAACTGAATAATTTGGTTTGTCTCTTCTAATATATTTTTACTTAACATATGTGAAATATATAGATCAATAATATCAGTGTCTTTATTGCATTTATTTAGTTATCATTATTTAGTTGTTATTCCTCAAAGTCAAAGGAAGTGTTGGCAAGTAGGTAGTCTGAACCCCATTATAGTTTAGAAAAGAAAAATGCTAAAAAAATAAAATAAAATAAATAAATTAAATTAAATTAAAAATAAAATAAAATGAATAGGCTATATTTGGGTATTCCCATATTTGAATTATGATTGTATTTAGTAAAATTATTTTAGTTAAGAATAAGATAAAATAGATAATAGCTTGAATTCCCTATGGTTACAAAATAAAAAGACTATAATATATGGTGAATAGTTTGAATGTATGTAAACTCTTTAGATCATAGTAGGTTATGGATTTTGAAAGGATTCCTTATATCAAGGAGTTGCATATTGAATTAAACCTTAAAACACTTTGATTGAATTATAAGAACGTAGATAAGATAAGAAAGTTGTTGTTTTTGGAAGACTTACCCTAGGTAAGAGGATTAACGATTAGGTTCACTTGATAGCAGGATAAAATAATAATATAAGTGTTGTAATTATATGGTTGTGTAAAGAAAGATATAGGGAAGGGTATATTAGCTTTAAAATTTGATTTATGAAAATTATTTCTTGTAAAAGTTGTAATTAATAAATGTTGAGTTAAGAAAACTAAAATAAGGAAAAAAGTTGTTTCCTTTCAATAGATGTAATTAGAGATCTAAGACATTAAGTAGGTTTTGCTTGAGAAGAATTAATGTATATTTCATTGGTCAATTAGAGTAATTACTTCAATTTATATAGTTAATTATTGTATTCTTACTATTGTTTCAAGACATAAAAATTACTAAAATGATTGGCAATGTTATTTCAAGTAGAACAAGATATGTCTTTTCAAGCAAGAATAAGATAGTTGTGAATGTAATAAATTGGAATATAATTGTTTTAATTTTTTTGTTTGGAAGATTATACTTGTGGTTAGTGTCTTATGGCTTAAAACATTAGAGTTTATCTTCACTTCGCAATATTGTGCTATCCTTAAAAGTTGGAAATGATTGATCTTTAAAATAATGTTCTTTTTAGATTGTTTCAAGCTTCTTCTTATTGAATGAATGGTTATATTGTATTTGCTTGTGTGGTTTTATGGATTGTTTTGATAGATCCTTTTTATGTGACCTTTCGTGAGTTGATTTCGAGTTGGAGATTTCCTCTCATTTAATTTATGTTGCTATTCGTTGGGAACCCATATGTTTTCTTTTGTTCTTTACCCTAAGTGGTAAATCGGTTAATGTTATCATTGTCATGATTGATGGTTCTGCTTGAGTTGTTGATCTTATTTTTTTGTATTCACTCATTATATTTGAATTGAAAATAGTTCTGGTGGCCTTGCAATAATTGTTGTCATTGAAGGTGATTTACGTACCACTATAAGGGGGTTCTTGTGAGGAGAAAATTGAGGTCTCCCATAGAATGCCTAGTTGGTGGCTATTGGTTTTATTAAGTGATTTCGTTGAATTAAAGGTTGATTTCCTTTTGTGTTTTCCTTTTTGAGGTGGCACCATTATTGATTTGTGGATGGGTCTTGATGAATCTTTCCTTTTTATGGATTTTCTGAGTTACTCTCATATTTGAGGAAATTTTATCCTTGTATTAGAATTATTAGGGAAAAATTCATGTTGCTTCACTTTACCCTTGGTTGTGGGTTTTCAGTCTTTTTGGCTTCCAGAGGCTTGAGATGATTGAATTTTGATGTTCTCTCTTTTTATATGCCTTTGAAGTGGCAAGTGTTTTGGTATCAGGATTTTGAAAAGGGTTGTACGAGAATTGTTGAGACTTCGATTTTGTACTTGTTAGCGAGATGGGTAATACCTCGCATGCTTTTATGTTGTGATTCTTTGTTCGTATTATGATGGTACAACCCTTGATTTTTATGTTGTTGGGTCTCTAGGGAGAGTGGCTCCTCGTGGGGGCCGGCGCCCCGCGTAAGGGGAAGAGCACAGGAGAACCCACGAGTGAGTTGGTAATCAAGTGAAAACCTAATAATTAACTTAGGAGGGTTGGGTAGTAATATCATTACAAGATTTAAAAAAAATGGATGCCTCATCTTCATTAGTGCTTCCGCAGACTAATGGAAGGTTGAGAAGGCCGTGGTTGGCAAGGTCATAACCTCGTCCTCATGAGAGGTTATTGGCTCCGCATGAGCTACCCTATGGTGCCGGCGCCTCCAGTTGGGAGGAAGAGCACAGGAGATCCATAGATGGGGGCCGGGGCCTCAGTTTGGGAGGAAGGGCCAGGAGAACCCATGTGGGCTATGCAATGACACTCTCCCCTAGTTTCCCATGTGTTTTACTTTATTGTGTTCCTCTGGAAGTAGGTTGTGGGAGTTGGTATAGATTGTTGATTTTTGGATTTATCTTGATTAATGATTTTGCCTTGATACATCTTTGGTGTACTTTGAGGATTTGTATGATCTCATTGATATTGGACTTATGACCTTGTACTCTTTTGATACTGTGATATGATGTTATTGTATTGTAATTTGGAATTGTATTATGTTTATTAATTTAGTTTGGTTGGAAGTGTTTCATGATCATCCTTTGGTTACTTATTTATTGGTCATTGCGTTGATTTACGTGATGGGATTTGTGATCTTAATTTATTATGTTGACTCTTGGATGTTGTTGCAATTCTTGAAGTTTATGATACTTTTGTATATTGGGAGTCTTGTGATTCCGTGTTGGGATGTTCTTGGTTGAGGACTCTTCTTGTCAGCTCCTAGCACGGGGGGTGGGTCTTCGGACTCACATGGTCGGGTGGAACGTGCTAAGCACCCCATTGGGTCCCCAGTCGAGGATCGAGAGGTGCGGATTGGTGCAGATGCAGCGACTCCAGAGTTGTATTTGTCTTGGAGCCAGTTGTGATATTTTGTATTCATTTGTATCATGTTATCTCGTGTATGGTTTCCATTTATGATTGGGACCACTTTTGTATCATTGTGCATCTTGATCATTGTATTGTAATGTAACGTTGAATCTTATGTGGCTATTGGCAGTTGTTATTCAATGTGTTAAGTTAATCATGCATATGTTGTATTTATGTAATCAGATGGTCTCTTATCAATGCTTTATTATGTATGTGTTGTATTTGTTAATGATTATTTTGGTTATGGATTATATCTTGGTTTTTATTCTTTATGGTCGTTGTGCGGATCTAAGTTTCATAATGACTCCTCGTGTACCCCAAGGGATGTATGTGTTAATGAATCTATTTAAATGAAATTCATGTCATGGCTTAATGTGTTTTTGCATGTATGTTATGTTTAGTTAATTTTAAAATAAAAAATTTTTTTGTGCTGTGATTATTGTTTTATAGTCCTTTGGGGTTCGCACGGTGGGGCATTACATTCTCCCTTGATGGTGAGTGATTCCTCCTTTAATAGGACCCCCTTTCTTAGTTGATTTGGAATGGGTTTTTGGCCTTCTTTCAACTCCCCAAAGCTTGGTCCTGGAAACTTAGTCAGGACCCATTCACCTTTGGTGCTGAATGGGGTCATCCATTAATGAGACCCTTATTTTCAAATTTCATTCTGGTAGGAATTTAATTATCTTTCTTTCCAGATCTGGTGTTGGCCTTAGTTCTTTGAATTTTAGGGTTAGTCTCCTAATTTAAATAAATAAGGGGTTAATTCACAATGTTTGACCTAGCAATTTTGTGTGACTTCACAAGATCAAGAGAATGAGCATTCTAGAGCATTTCAAGAGCATTCATAAGGAATTTTAAGGTAGATTTCAAGTGTTTATTGTAGGAATTCAAGATCATATCATCATTTCAAGGGTTTAATTCATTCATGTTTGTTGAGCTAAGAGGTTAATGTTGCATTGAGGATCCATTTACAAACATCATTTTACATCAAATACCTACATTCTTCATGGCCACTCCATGATTGTTTGCAGATTTGATTTATAAGATAACTTCCAAGGTGGCATCAATTACATTATTTCATGTTCATGCTTAATTTCCTTCATTTTATCACTTGGTTTAATTACCTACAAGGAGTTTGACTAAGGCAAACCCCCATTCACTAACAAATCAACAAGTTTTCTTCCCCTTGAGTGTGTTATTGCAGATTTACAAGTTGAAGAGCAAGTTGAGAAAGATTTGGAGCAAAGTTTCCAAAGTTGTCATTCAAAGTGCAAGATCACAAAAAGATCTCTACAAAATTAACTATAGGCTTCTAGAACTTGGTAACCAGGATTTCAAGAGTGCAAACATGAAGGTACAAGAACTTGGAATCAATTTTCTAAAACCCTAAAAAGACCCATTCTCCCCTTGATCCAGTGAATATTTTTAGTGAAAATTGAAGTGTCTCCAAATCTCTAGATTTCAGCACCATTAGAAAGAGCTTGATGTCCTAATTCCAATGCAACTTGAATGGAGTCAAACAGAGCTACGAAGCCCAAGTTATTGCCCGTCAAAGTTCAGTCAACAATTGGTCAACTCAGGGCCCAGGGCAAGAAAAAAAGGTCATAATTTGATGTCACCAAAGTGGTCAAAATTGATGTCAATGTGAAAAGCATGGCAAGAGCTTTCTGACGGTGTTCATTTTGCACAAATCGGAGCTCGTATGTGCAAGATATGGAAGGTCAAAGCTCATGGTTGGCTAGGTTGACTTGAAGGTACAATGATGATGTCAGCATGATGTCATCATGCTGACATGGATGAATCATGAGGGGACACATGGTGGCTTCCCGAAGTTACACGTGGTGGCAATTTTTTGGACATGGCTTTATTTGAAAAAATATATAAAAAAATAATAAATAAATTAATAACAGCCATGCCCTCCATTTTAATAATTAAATCACTTCCTTAAGAAAAAAATGTGGCCCTCCCTATAAAAGGGGATCACCATTATTTTTTAAAAAAAATCATGCTATTTTTTAGGCTACCTTTTTTTTAGGGAAAACAAATTGATCCCTATTTTTAAGGGATGTAAATAGCCCGTAACCAAACTCATCCCCTATTTTAAATGAGAATTTCAAACCAACATTGTATATTGTATGGTTTTAAAATACAAGTGGCATTGGATGGTTTTGTGGAAATTTGGAAACAAAATACTCCTTAATTTAATAAATTCCCTCCAAGTTGTAAGACAATAATCCTTTTAAAAGGATTAGTTGTAACTTATACAAATAGGAAAAGCCCGAATGTAATATGTGACAGGGCATAATAACCATTTAATGGTTTAATAGGAGGTTTATTTCAAATAAGGGAGGATTTTTCAAGTATTTTTTACTATGTAAGGGGGATTTAGTGATTTGAAAATGTAAAAATGGGAGATAGGGGGAATATTGTAAAATCATTTGGTTATGAGCCAAATTGAGTAATATTTTTGTATAAAAAGGGATGTAAGGGTGAGAGTTGAGTTAAGGGATTTTGAAAAGTGTTCTTGGGAAAATTTTGCAAGTTAGAGAAACTGGTGATAGGTGTTTTGAAAGAAGAGTTGTAAGGAGATTTTTGAGCCATTCTTGTACATCAGAGTTTTGTTATGCTACCGAAGTGCTTGAAGGAATGGTCTTGGTGCTTTCTACTTGATTTTGGAGATTAACCGGATCAATCGTACTCTATTGGAGCCGACTCGGAGACGTAGTCACATTTTTGGCGAGCTCCGTAATCAAACTCTGTTTGCATCTCTCTCCATTTTTCTCTCGTTTTCTTTCATACTGTTGTTATCACCTTGTCATTTTAATTATTGTAATTATTTCCATGAGTTAATTTTATTCTAATTAACTTGGAATAATCATTGTAAAAGTTAAGCATTCAATACTGCAAATAGTCTAGATCCTATACAGATCAAGTTGGTATCAGAGCTAGTCTGACAAGTTGCAGGTTGTGGAATACTTGGAGCAAATTCAAGTAGTGAGGTGAGATGTCATCACATAAGGAAAATCAGTTTCCTTTTGTCTTCGATGCAGAGTTCTATAATACATTCATGGCGATGAAAGCCAAGGTTGATGAAATGTATGAGGAATGGAAGTCTAAAAAAGAAGGCTTGTTGAAGAAAGTCAAAGATGCAGACTCGGTGAAAGCTCCTCATTCTTCTCATTCTCTTCCTTGTTCTCTTGGTGATTCTGAGAAACAATCTCAAGGTGTTGGATTGAGGTTGTCCACCAAGATGGACTATGATGGAAAGGGTCTTGGTAGTCATGGACAAGGCATGGTTGAATCTACAAAGATGGAAGCTGGACCTCGCTATGCAAGATCGAGGTATGGTGAAGGAGAATGCTCCAAGGCAGTGGACACAAAGAATTCTTTGAAAGAAGAACCATTCCAAGAACGATCTAAGAGAGGTGATGGCACATCACTTTCAGGCAGTGGTGACACATACAATATGTCCAAGAGAAGGATGAGCACAGATTCTTCTTGGCATGCATGCACCAAGGGTGACCATCAAAGGTATAATAAAGCTGATTGTTCCGATGTTTCTTTTGATTTTAAGAAGATTGGAAATGTAAAAAGTTTATGGTATAGAAGACTGTGCACATTTTGTGGGTTGAATAACCATAGTGTTGCCAAGTGTTGGAAAAGAATGGCTGTGTACAGGAAGGTAGAGTCAACCAGGAAAGGGACACTGCGTAAAGACTCATCTCCAATTCAAAAGAAAGATAAGGGAAAGAAAGTCTGGATGTTGAAAACACCTTTGTCTTATTGCAACAAAGGTGGACATCATGAAGCTAATTGTTGGAAGCTTCATCCAGAGCTTCATCCAAAGAAGGACAAGAAGAAGATTGCAGTTGATTCTCCGTTGGTGAACACAAGGAAAATGAAGAAGCTCATGTATGTGAGGAAAACTTCTTCACTCATGTGTGCAAAGGTGGGAAAAGTAGATGATTTGAAGCATGAAGATGAAGTAGTTGCTTGTAAGCCTAACTATCATGTGTTTCGGGGATCATCAGCACCGCAACATGAAGATTTGTCATGGAAACCTGTTAAGAGGATTAGAAGTATTGTTAGCTCATTGTCATTAATATCCTTGTATTTGTTAATGCTGCTAATGTTTTGTACATGGATAGTAGCTGGGGTAATGAATGCAGAAGGATGTGAGAAATTGCAAATGAGTAGCATTGTGATTGCAGTTTTCATAATTGTTGTACAACTTTTTGATGAAGCAAGTGCACAGAAAGGGTGGACAGATACTGGACAAGTGGGAAGGTGTTTTTTCTCACGTCATGTCTGATTAAGAACCTTTTGGAGGTCCAAAAGTTCCTCAGTGGGGAGGAATGATCCAGGTGGATCCAGAAGACCTCAAAATTTCACAGTCTTAGAATCAGCCGAAAGTAGTCTCAGTTGAAGAGCACGATGACACGATCCTGACATAACTTGAATCGCGTCAAAAGGAGATCGTAGGTGGAAGTTATGCTTGGTTAAAGGTCTGGTCAAACAAGGTACCAGGGGCCGACAGAAGGTGAAAAAAATGATCATCTCAGAAATCGATGGAAGCAGTGTCAAATCGAAGGGCTCGTCGAGACAATTCCGGCAATGTTCATTTCGTCGAAATCCGACATTGTATGCTCATGATATTGGCAGTCAAAGTTCAGTTGACTAAAGGGTACAACTGATGACGTCATCATGCTAACGTGTCAGTCCGTACTGTATGGATGACATGGAAAAATCCTAGCATGACACGTGGCAACAGAGTCATCTTGTATGAACCAATCATTATGTGACACGTGGCATCCGTACGACAGGTGGTAGCATCGTCAGCAGCTTAGTCATCTTACATGTCAGCATCTTCGTCAGCATTCTTGGTGAATAGGGGGCCGTCACGTGTCCTCCCGAATTGGCAAGTTGGTTTGTTTGTTGAACATTTTACCGAAATGGTGTAACAGGTTTTGAACCCGTAACCTCCGACGGAATAGACGACCAGCTCATTGTTGCACCACACATTCCCGCCAAGTATAGTAGGGAGCTCAGTTTCTTTTGTTATTATTTTGTTTGAGTTTGTTTTAAAATGGAGGCTGACGGGTTTGGAACCCATGACCACCGGGTTGGCCAAAATAGGTGTTGGCCGTTGCACCACCGAATGCGGTTTAAAAATATATGCAACCTATTTTTTTTATTGTATCTTTAGCCCAAAGTTTATAACAAAATAGCCATTTTTGTAAAAAACAAACAAAAACCCACCTAATATAATAACAAAGGGAGTTATAGGGAGGTTGTAGGCATAAGATAAAGGGGCTATTTTGTTATTGCATTAAATAAGGTGGTTTTGGGAATTTTTAGCCAACCTTATGTATAAAAGGGAGGTGGTGTGAGTGTTTCTTTCATTCAGGGATTTAGAATTCAGGATTTAGGAGTCTTGAAGAGTCTTGGGAAATCCTTGTTTAATGAGAAGAGTGTATTCTCATTCCTTAGCTCTTAGGGAGTTTTTTGTTGCTCTTAGTAAAGGGATTTTGAGAAAGTGAGTTTTCTCTTGTAAGCAAGCTAAATGGTCTCTTGAGGAGAGATAGGAATTTAGTGGAGCATGTTCATGACTTTTTGAGTCATTTGTAAAGGCTTGACACCTATGTACTCTTTTGGAGTGTGAGTTGCAGTTTTATTGCTTGATAACATTGTAAAGGTGATGAAGGAGTTAGGCACGAACATTGTTGCTAGAAAGATCCTGTCATTGCAGTGCGAAAGCAGGAAGAGCCTGAAGTGCAAGAATCTTCTTTGGTAGCAGATTGTAACTCAGTGAAAGACCATGGTGATGTAAAAGAAGTTGCATCATAGTAATGGCATTGATCACACTATTTTGCGGATCCGGAGACGTAGCCAGAATCTGGTGAACTCTGTAATCAAATATTTGTCTCTCTTTTCTTGATGCATGATTTCTATCAGTTTTTTTACTTTCCTATGTTTTATGTTGTTATTTGCTCAATTCACAAGCATCGTCAGTTTAGATCTTAAATTAAATTTGTATCTTGGTGAATCTAACAATTGTTAAGTGATTCATAGTAAAGAGTTTATAGATCACCCCTAAAGGTGAATGAGTCCTCCATAGCCCAAAAAAAACAACTTTCTAGTTAGCTACACAACTTTTTATGCTCTAAAAACATCCCCCATAGTTGCTATAACAATTAGGTTGCATTTTTGGTTGTTACTAGCATATTATTTTGCATAATTGAAGTTAATTTTGGCTTGGAAAATAAGTGATCAATCTCATTTGGGAAAGATCATATTTTCAACCGAATCAGTTTGTAAGATTGTTTGTGGAGAGTATTGTTGAGTGTGTTGCTAAATGGTTTTGGAATTTAGAATATGGATGTATAATCAGTTAGGGTGGCTTGGAGAAAATATTTCTTGGTAGATTCAAAGGTGTGGTGGATATTTCTACTCTATTATGTAGTTTTTTTAAATTAAAAAGGAGGAAGGAGAACCCATTTTTGACTTCATTGATCATTTTAATAGGGATATGTAGCAGATTCCCCAACTTAAGAAACCAATTAAGCAAAATTAATTTCATATTTTTATTTTTGTTTTGTATCATAAAGTTCAATTTATTCTCAAAAAGGACAAGGTTTTTAGTCTTGAGCAAGCACAAATTGAAGCTATTAGTATTGAATATGATTTAATTTTTTCTAGAGTATGAAAAAATAGCTATATTAAAGAGCACATTCCAACTAGTAAGATACAAAAATGTAAGATTCATAATTCTCCATCTCTATATCCACTAGATCTTTCTTGTCCTTCAGTCGAAAATACCAATCTTACTGTCTTCATTCAACAACACTTTAGAAGTTATGCAATAAATAGTGAGGAAAATGAAACTCAAACTTAGGATGTTGAATTATAAAATTTGAGCTTTGAAAGAATTAAGGATGACTTTGGGTCATCAAGTGAAGAAGAGGACTACTCTCCCTAGACATAGCCTATGAGTATAGTACATTAGATAATTATATTGAAAAAGCCACTTCCGATATGAGTACTTTGGACCTTAGTGAAAATTATCAGTTAGCAATATCTTTATATGTTCCTAAATTGGAAGCTTTCACTTTTAAAGATGTTGATATAGAATCACTCGGTGTCTCAGTGAGTGATGGTGAACCACCTATTCAGGAAAGGATTATTTGGGATTTGATGGATGCTACTTCTCAAGACAGTATGTAATTTGAATCAAAGGAACAAGATATTACTTTTATTTTGGACTAGTGCTCAGAAGTGTTGGATAAAGACTATAGTAGCAAAGAAAGTGAGTACATGAAGACTCTTAGTCCTAAAGAGGTAGATAACATTAGTAATCCATGTCTAAATGAAGAAGCTACATATGTCCTTAAATACCTCTCTAGCATTACATGAAATGACTGAATTAGAAATTCTTGAGCGAATGGGGGAATCAAGAAGTGAACATGGTGAGGAGTGGTTTGAATATTCCAATCCTCTTTTTTATTTTAGATGAACCATACAAGGTCAGGGGTAACCCCCTATTTGAGCTCTCAAATCCCAACCTAATGTAGAAATAAGAGGTGTGAGAAAATCAATTGTGAATTTTGGGAAGAAAAATTGAGACAATGAAGTATTGGAATACAAGAGGATTAAAGGTGAATAATTTTTTGAAGAAAGCTATCTTGGTATGGTAACTTTCATTCACAAGCTTGAAGATACATAAACTATACTTTCAAAAGGAAAGACCCATGTATCTAGTGTTGGGAAAATGTGTCTCAACCTTGAAATTACATAAGTTAATGTCGATACATAAGGTACTGTTCATATGGTGATGACTGGGCGGGAAGGGGGATCATCTCCCCAATTGGGGGTCCAAGGGAAACATGCCCTGATGGGGGCTTGGGGGTAGCACCCTCAAAAAGTGAATTTTATTTATATTTAATTATTGTAAATCTAGACCATTCATCATTAGGTCTTAGATATGATGACCAATATTGTATTAGCTTAACTTTCCCTTGAAGGAAACACTATTTTATGAGGGCATTATATTATGGCTATGTATTGTGATGTATTCTGAGAGTCTGATAGCAGTCGTGTTGCCTATTGAAATGAGGGGAAAAAGGATGTGTCCACCTTTTAGGAGATAGACAACTTTGGGGACCTATTTCACACTTCCTTTCATTAGGAAACTAATATCCCTCAACCAAGTGACTCAATTTAGTGAAGAATTACTAGGGAGGTTTCCTTAGGTATGATTAAACATAGAGGTTCACCATTAAATGAAGTTTCTAAAGAGAAATGCAACCATGAATACACTAAAACCTATAAAATTTAGAGTATGAAATTAGATCACTAAATAGAAAGATACATAAAAGTACCTAGAGAAATGGAGATGACTAAATGAGATTTATAAACCTTGAAAATTACTATTTCTGATGTGCATAGGGACTCGTACACTAGACTAGGTGATTTAGTTCCAATCTAGGGTTTCTAGAAAGGATCTAAAATATCTGTGATTGATCAAAATCTTCAAAAAAATTGGTAAAAAGGGTATATAGGGACTCATACACCCAAGGTAGAAATTTAGTTTTCTTCTTCCTTTCCAAAAAAGAAGGATCTAAAACTTTTCTTCTATCTCTACACTTCCTTCCTATGTCTTTCAAACTACTCTTTTGGATCTGAACCTATAAAAAATTTACAAAACAAAATGTTGTGTTTATTTGCTTAAGGGGGGTTTGCCTCAGTCAAACCCCTAGTTTGCTAGTTAAACCTTGATAGAAAGAATATATCTTGAAAGGAAATGTGTGTGAAAGTCCTAATCTTAAGTGCACTAAGATTAAGAGATATAGAGTGCAATAAACCTTACTCTAATGTGCTAGAATATGATGCATAAATGAAACATGAAAATGATGATGACTCACTTTGGGAGATCTCTAATCACCATAATAAGTCATAAGAATGCATGTGGGAGAGTCAAAGGTATGAGAGAACTATGTGGGGGAGGTAGTGGAGCTATTGGAAAGATAACAATAGAGCATGTGGTATGGGAGGATCTATAGGAGATGGGGATAGAGGTGGAGAAGGGATGGTGGGGAAAAGATGAAGGCTAGTTATGAGGGAAATGCACTAAAGAGTAATAGTAGTTGTATTAGTGGGAGTAGCTTGAGTGCATCAAGCTCATCAAATTTAGGAGGAAATGGGAGAGATGGGGAGAGGAGACAAGTGTAGTGACAAATACCACCATAGATGCATCCATTGGTGCATGTATATATAGATGCAAGGAAGCTAAGGTTGCAAAAAAAACTTTCCTATACTAAACCTTGAGAGGAGAATATGCAAATATTTTTAAACTAATTTTAACTTGCAATAAAAATAGTGTAAAAACATGTATATATTACTAAAATAAGAAATATACCACAACATAGTGATTTACATGGGAAAAATCTTAGGAGAAAAATCCCACATTCCAAAGAAGTTCAATATATTAATGTATAATATTCAAGGTTAAAATACACTTGTAGAGAAAGCCTTCACACAAGTACTCACCAACATACAATGTGGAAGAAATTTGACAACATTCTAGCAAATATTTAATACCTACAAATTCAATCTAGTAATGTCTCCATCTCAATCCTTCAATATATAGACTCATGGAGGTTCAAAATACCACCATAAAGCATCACCATGGGCCCAATCAAGGTTCCAAAATACCATGGTAAAGATCCATATAAACCCTACATATTAAAAATAGTCTTGTAAATCTTATCATAATATATCATAGTTCACCATTCAATTTGGGAACACATGTCTGATAAAACAAACAATATAAAATAAGGCCCTTATAGATTCTCTAAGTCTCTTATGCATATCATAGTTGGTCATCACGACTAAAATAACTTCCCCTATTTTTAGCCCTTAGAATTGTTATAGAATCTGTCATAATGTCCTTGAAAATAGGCCTTACATAATAAACCACTAATTAGGCATGTTTTGATAATTAATGACTCATTTTTCAAGGCACCAACATGTGGCATAAATGCTAACTCAAAGTATCACACCCCTTTTTAGTGGAGCACCATTAGTTAATAATATGCATTATGAAATATCAATTAATTATAAGAAAATGTTAAATAATAGATAAATATTCTCAGGAATTTCGAAGTTTGAGATACCTTAATTTTTAACATTTTCACACTTTTTGAATTTCTTACAAGATTTAGGTGAACCATACCAACATGAAATCAACTACTGGTGGTAAAGAGGCCCATATACATTGAACATCACCCAAACTTCTCTATGCTAATGAGTTAGTTAATGAATTTGCAATATTCATCAAAGTATCTACCTTAACAAGCTTCACCCTACCATATTTGATCATATCTCTCACAAAATGATACCATTCATCAATATTCTTGGTCGTGGCATGAGATTTCAGGTTCTTTGCTAGGAAAATAATAGTCTAATTATCACAATAAATCATTGTTGCATCCTATTTTAATCCAATCTTTGAACATGATCTCCTAAGAAAAAATTGCTTCTTTATAAGCATGGGTTGCTGCCATATAGTCTACCTCTATAGTGGAAAAAGTGACTTACAACCTATCACTTAATCCAAATCTAATTCATTGCACCACCAAATAAAGTAAACCCATAAGCATTAATGGATCTTCTACTAGTTACATCACTTGCCCAGTCTAAATCCACATAACCAAAAATATCAAGAGAATGTTGGTCTCATGTCAAATTACCATAAAGATAAGGAATTTAATTTGAGTTATCATGATTAATTGCATCTTAATTAACTCTACCGTGATTAGACATATAATGGAAAAGAATTTCATCTACTTGGAAAATGTTTAGTCATGCACAAACCTTAGCATACATTAGACTTCAACTACACTTTGGTAAAGAACTATAGTCATGTATTATATCTCTAATGGACATGTAGGACATTGTGAAATAGACAACTTCATTCCAGCTAAGAAAGGGACATGCAATGGTTTGCACTCATACATGTTAAACCTCTATAAAATTAAATTTCAATACTTACTCTTACCAAGCCATTCCTTTTTGTTTTGTCTATCTCTTGTAATCTTCATCCCAAGAATATGTTTTACAACACCAAGATATTTCATTTCAAAATTTGATGAGAGTTGAGATCAATCTCTGGAATAAAAAATTTACCTTTTTCCAATAAATAACATATCATCAATGTATAATGCAATAACAAGAATACGATCACCATCAATTTTATAATAAACACAATGATCAAATTTAGAATTCTAAAAATCCAAACTCAACATATTATATGTATCAAAATTTTGGTACCACATTTTAGGGCTTCGTTTGAGTTCATACAAGGATTTCTTTAAAATTACAAACTAAATTAATTTTACTTTTTAAGACATAGTGCTCTAGCTACGCCATATAAATATCTTCATCCAAATCATCAAAATGAAAGAAGTTTTCACTAATGCAATAGAAAGAAAGAATCCAATGAATTTAGTTTTGGCAACAAAAGAAAATATCTCACTATAATCAACATCCTCAAGTTGAGATTTACATTTTGTAACTAGCCATGCTTTGTATTTTCAATATTACCTTTTGAACCAATCTTTTTTTTGAGAAATCACTTACATATAATAGGTTTATGTCCTTCAAGAAACTATACAAGGTCCCATGTATCATTATTTTTCAAAGTTGTCATTTCTTCTTCCACGGATATCTTCCACGACTTTGCAAAATTCATACACAAAGTTTCTTCTACATATATCGGTTCCTCAATGTTAGTATTCAAAGAAAACATACATCTCCAATCATTAGGATAATACCTTTTTGGTGGTTTTCTATGCCTTGTAGACCTTCAAATAAGCTGAGATGGAGGTGTTTCCTCCTCTTCCTCCTCTTTTCGAGATTCAAAGCTTGATGGGCTCTATTCTATCTAAAGGTATTGATTCAAAAACAAGAGGAAGTTGAATCAATTCTTTCTTTTCACTCTGTTATGGCTACAATTCAATAAAATAAGGTTTAGTTTCTATAAAAATAAAAATTCTACTAAATAATACCTTCTATGCTACAAGATCCCAAAGCTTGTATCATTTGACATCACACCATAACTATAATCAATAAAGATACATTTTAAAAAATTGTTCTCTAACTTTGTTCACTTCTCATTTAGCACATGTCCACATACCTTCCAACCAAAAAATCTAAGATGTCTGAAAGAAGCCTTGTGACTTGATAATGCCTTCATAGGCATTTTATCAACAAGATTTGGTTTAGGAGACCTATTAATCAGGTAGCAAGAAGTGGCTACAACTTCAACCCAAAAAAATTATTCTAGTCCAACACCACTAAGCATACTCGTAGCTTTTTCCATCAATGTCTTGTTCATTCTTTCTACAACTCCATTCTATTATGGAGAATATAGAGTTATATTTTATATTTAAATACCATAATATTTATAAAGTCTATTAAAATAATTAGATAAACACTCACCACCATTATCAATCCTAAAAGGATTAATTTTCTTTCTAGTTTACAACTCAACCATTTCTTTAAATTATTTAAATCAAATTAAAAATTCATATTTACTCTTTAAAAAATAAACCCATGTCCTTATACTATAATAACTAATAAATGAAACATAATTTGTGTATTTATCAATTGAAGGAACATCAATAGGACCACACACATTAGAATGAAAAGGATTCAAAACACCACTAGATTTATGAAAACTCAAGTAAAATTGAACATGGTCTTTTTTTCCCATAAATGCAATGCTCATAGAAATAAACTTCAAGATTATAATAATTCAAACACTTAACAAGGTTTTTATTTTTTAAAGTCCTAAGACCCTTTTCCCCAATGTGAACAAGTCTTGGTACCATAACATAAGAAATTTTAACTCTATAGAATGAAGAATCTTAGGCACTCAAAAACCATGACCATTTATATTAGTAAGCATCTCTTTATTCAATAAATTAGTCTCATATTTGGTCTTCATAGAAGTACTATTGCAGTTAATTTTGCATGCATCATGTTTGTACAAAGTGCCAATCCTACCACCTTTATTAATCACCATGGTACCTTTGACCATCTTACAACTTGTCTCAAATAAGGAAACCTAGACACCTACATCTACTAATTTACATACATATGTTAATTTATATATAAAAATTGATATATATCAAATGATATAAATTCATATATCGAATGAATTGTTAATTTATCAAATTATTAATTTAACATATATATCAATTTTTTATATAGGATTTTAAGGATTAGGGTTAGTTAGTTTAGGGTTTATATCAATCAATTCTCCATGTATAATATTTATTATTTTAAAATAAGTTATATATATCAACACATTTTTATATAAGGGGTAAATGCTTTTGACCTAAAGCTATGAATTGGTGAGGTCACAAATAAGGGACCTGATTCCCATTATAAATTCTCAACAATTACACCCCAATGGGGTTTGAAACTTGATGGCAAGTTAACAACACAACAACTTAACCATCATAGCTTGCCACTATTGGCTTTATATATCCACACATGCATATTTATTAAAGATAACATTTACTTTTCTAATTAAAAATAAAAAAAGTTATTAATTTTTTATATTAAAAAAGTATATTTGTAGAAAAAATATTAACCTACCTAAAGTTAGTGATTATAGAAACTCAACAAAGTGTGGGCCACATAAATAGAAGTTGCTTCTCTAAAGCTATGTGAAATGAGTGAAAATTTTCTTTTTGGTTTCACTTTAACTTTTTCAATCTAAACTATTTCAATAAGAATTTAGTTCATTTGAAGTTATTTATGCCACATAGGAACACATAGTGTCTTGAGGGTTTAGTCCATACATTTTTTTCCTAAAGTATATTTAGCCAAAAGCAGTTCACTCAAAGCACCTTAATTGGCCTAAAAGGAAATAACTTTGAATTTTTACACTTCGTGATCTATATTCAATCTTTTGAAACTTCTTCTAATACAAAATATTCCAAACCCTTACATAGAGAAGAAACATTATATACCCCAACATCAAGTGTCCAATAGGAATGCATCTTCTTATTTGAGAACCAAATTTCAAGTTCATGATTTTGTGAAAAGTTCAATTGAATTCTATTTAAATTATTTTGAAGATGAGTAAATAAAACTATGGATGAGCTTATTTCTTTAGTCACATAGACCTAATAATATTTATTTTATGACTCATTAATTGATACAATTCATTGTGATTATAATGGAGGAGGGATCTCAATTCCCTCCTTGGAGTAGGCTTAATGCAATGGAATGAACTCATTAATTACAACAATCAAAATCCACTATCTTAGTCTCTTACTCTAGATTATCTTGTGTATGATTAAGAAAATATAGAAATTCCATTGTACAAGATGAAATTTAGTTATGATTATGTTGATCCTAGTAGAGACTACAAGTCTAAATGTTGAAAAGGAAGATAGTTAGGCTCAAGAATTTATTTTTTAATGTTGGATAGTGAACTGAATGTTGAAGCTTATAGCTTAAGGTCCCCTTGATTCAATATAGTAAAAAAGAGCTAAAATAAATACTAAGTGCAACACGAAGGAAGTCCTCATGGCATATTCAAAATGGTCAATGACTAAATAATTTATGAGCAACTTTATTTTCTCCACTATACACTTGACATTTATCTCAACCCCTTCCTTTGCGCTACTCATAGATCTTTAATTGCATGATATATATGATGTTACACTCTCCTAATGTTTGCATATCTGGAATAGTAGAAGAGTCATCCCATTCTTACCAAAATTTCCTAAATTTTCATCAATTTGATCATAGGCTTGTCTCTTTATCTAGATTGCCTTGATCCCTAAGTCTAGGTATTCTAGTTCATTCTTTTGAATTGTGGGGTTACAATTTTTGGGTACCAACAATGTTGCTTGAACTCATACCATTTGCGAGTAAAGGACCACGCGTTCTTATTAGACAAGTGATTGGGGTAGTTATTCAAGTGTTCAATATGCTATAGATGTAAGAAAGAATAATCTTAACGAAGTAGGCCTAAACCTCTCAATACCATTGCTACTCCCACTTCATCTTTAGAGAATTATTTGTAGATGAGAAATAATAATGCATACATTATAGCAAAAATCAATAGATACTCTTAGTAATCCATGTGCTAATATTTCTTCTTTTTCCCTCTATGTTAATCTGCTTGTATTCCAAGAAAAATCACTAAGAAACATAATCAAAGAAAACAAAAGGGTAAGATAATGAAATTTTCATAGAATATTTAAGCACGACTAATTATGATGATGAGAATAACAATTGGTGAGAACATGTGAATCTTAGATAGGATGTCATGTAGAGTAAATAAATGTGGTTGAATAATGACATTACATGACTTTGTTTCTTCTTATTATCATTATTCAAGTCATCGATGGTCTAATAACACTTAGCATAAATAATCAACATATTGTGGTCAATGTGTCAACTATTTATGATGAGGGCCAATCCCAACATCAAACATTGGCACATTGACCACAACATACTAACTTTTTAATCTCCTTTGTGTAATAGAGACAAATTTTCATATTTTATTACACATCAGAAAAAAATAAAAAATAAAAAAAATGAAATCTCTCTATTTTTGTTCCACTTCACATTTCTCGATTTCATGATTATTAGAAACATAAACCACCAAAGAGAAAATCAAATCCCCTTTAAAATAAAATTGAATATAAAACTCCAAACATTTATAACTATAATATAAATTTACTATTGATAATCAAAACATAACAATTTGTACAACAATATTATCCTCAAACTATTAAGAAGACTAATAATATAACAGGAAAAACAACCCTATATACATAAAACTTAAATTTATAAATTTAACTTAAATCTCAACCCCTAAACATATATGGTCGGAAAATTCTGTAATTGTAAATCAGCCAATGTTTTCAATTTGATTCTAGTGTCTAGGGTTGCTCTTCTCAATGATCATCGACCAGGACTTGCAATGATCTCTCATATTGTTCCACATCACCCTCTGATTTTCCTTCCAATATCCTCACAACTTCGCCCATGCTCGGCCTCTCATTCTCATCCTTTTGAATGCACATAATGCTTACCACAGCTGCTCTTCTCACCTCTTCAACATCTGCCTTCTCTGCAATCCTTTCATCCACAATACTGATTGTGTTTCCCTTGTGAATTTGAGCTGCTGCCCAAGCCGGAAAGTAGTGCTTAGATTCCTACATGCTCAAGTCATTATTTCGTTGGCCTGATATTATTTTGAGTAGGGTCATGCTGAAGCTGTATACATCCACCTTAACAGTTATTGGCATGCCGAAGAGCCACTCGGGAGCCAAATACCCTCTCGTTCCTCTTGTTCTAGTAAGAACTTTGCTGAAATCTCTGCAACAAGCTTTGTCAGCCCAAAATTAGCCACTTTTGGAGAGAAATCCGCATCTAGAAGAATGTTTTCTGGCTTGATATCGCAATGGATGATGCAACACTACTACATGTAGAGGTGTTTTAAGACATTAATTTAAGAAAAAATATTCATTTTGTCTTAAATATATATTTTATATTTAAATTATATTTTTAATATTTTAATTGTCTTAAATTAAGACAATAATTTTTTTTTTCCTAAAATAAAGTTTTTATTCCCCTTTTCATTAATTTTCCCTCTATTATCATTAGACATGCATTTTATTTTTCCCTCCCCTTTTCCCTCCTTCATTTGACATTACAGATTATAGAGCTTGGTGCTTTAGAGAGCAGGAGCCAATGTTTTAATCAGAATGGAGCCTACTCTTCAGTGCTGTTCGTGCTATTTCGTCTGTTGCTTCCTCTCTGCGCTTTGTTGGGGCTTCCATTGCTTCTACGATTTCTGCGTCTAAGGAAAACCGCTACAGAGAACAGGTAGGTGCTTTGTTTTTGTTTATTTTCTGTTGGGTATTTTAATTTTTTTTCAAGAAAACTTTAAACTTGGGGTTTGAAATTTCAATCACAATTTGACAGACATTTGGAGATTATTCTTTAGTGTTTTTGAAACGTAGGTTTGAAATATTTAGCCGATAGGCTCTACTTCTGGGATCCCCAGTGCATAGTTAGACTGAAAACCTGTCTCACGCCTGAAACAAGAATGCCCGCTGTCGAGCAGTGTTCGGTTACCTGCAAACCTGCCGCTAACTGGTATTGCCTTTGGAAATGCCGCTCAAACCTTTGCTGACTTGAAGAATTCGGTCAAATCTTTCCTCCCCCCGAAGAGTTGGGCAGTTGTCAAACCGAGGGCAGAGACATTGCATGGCATTGGAAATTTTTTATGGGAGACGATGTTCTATTTAATGATGACCGCGATCAGTACCTGGCATTTACATATCTATGGTAAGCTACATATATTTGGAAGGTACGTCAAAAAAAATAATTAGTTGCCAGTTTTGTTATGCCTGCAAGTCGATCTAAAGCTTGCGAGGGCTGCAATTTATTTGCATACTTCCATTTTTTCCATCTGGTGCGACGTAGTGGCACAATTCCTGGTAAAATTTCACACGTTTTTGTTTATTATGGATATATTTAAGCTAGGGTTTTTTGGTAACGATTTTGAGTGCAGGCTATTTGCCCGGCAAACACACGCTAGGGTTATGATGGACTTTTATTCAGCAAACGCAATATCGTCAGTTAAATGTGATAGAGGCACAACCCTTTTAGCTCTTAGAAGTCTTCCGCATGCCATTGATGTCCATTCTTGCCGTAAATGTTTTTCCAAACATTTTAAAACTGTTTGTTTTGTTTCCTAGTTTATCTTTAAAATTGTCATCGGCTGATGGCGAAAATGACGTTTCATTATTATACTCAACTTTTACTGGATTGTGTGGAATAATTCTAAATTGGGTTTGAACCTTTGGGGTGGAGGGCTGACATATTTACCAGGTATGATGGATTCTTCTCTTCTTGAGTTTAATACCGTGACAAATTTTTTCCCCATCAATTATATGCCCTGCCCTGCTATACAAGACCGATTGTGTGTAACTTTAGGAATAATCTGCTTAAGATTTTTATGTTTGTATGTCACGAGTGGGTTTAGCTTTCCTCTATATTCTAAGATTAGAGACTTTCAGCATCAAATTGCCATTGGTGGGTTTTAGCATCATGTGTATATTCCATCGGGACTGCTAGGTTTCAGTGTGATGTGTAGAGCAGGGCAGATTATTTGTAGCCCAAGGATAAATTACATTGAAACATTCCATCAGTGTAACTAGCAGTGTTTTTTGGTTGATAATCTATTAATATATCCACTATCAATAAAGTTGCCCATTAATCAAGTATTATGGTTGTTTGGGTCCATAACATACCATGTCAGTTGTGCCTTATGATAATCTGTTACATTTAACAGATTATCATTTTATATGAGGATGACGTTAGTAATTTTATCTGGAACATTTAATTGTCTGAATTGACTTCTATGATGCATAATGAAGTGGCTATATTTTTGTATTCTCATAAATTTCTACAAGAAAAATTAAAATTGTTCTCTTTTGTCATTGGAATTGTCAGATGTAATTTATCCTTGAGACCAATGTTGGAGTCAGGCACCTCCACAGCCATGTTTGTCTACTTACAGCCTGTGAGATTTTTGCATTTATTCATTCCAGCCTATGGTACCTATATTTTTGCATAGTTTGTAAATGATCTAGAGAGTTGCTAAAACCTGCCTTTGCCCAATTTGTTTGTGCTCATTCCTAACTAGAGTTTCAGAATAGAAAAAAATATTATTATTTGTAGCATGGCACAATTTGTATTGATACATTTAGTCAGTGCAACTACTACTGAGCTTACCTGATAACAATCTCATTCATGAAGTCACACCTATTAGTATTAATCAATTAAGGATTTTGTTTGAATTGTTTATATGTTTTTTTCCTGTATGTTGCTTAGCTCTTGTTTGTTTCCAGTTGATTCATGTTTAATTCATCTGTCCATACAATCATGATTAGGCATCCTACCGTGCCATTTGCATTTAAATAATTCTATATAGATACCAAAGTTATTTGTGTTGTTATACAGGTCTAGGATTTTTTATTTGAAATTTCTTTCAGTCTCTATGTTTCTCGGCCTTCAGGTAACTTAAGCTGTAATATTTGTGTCTTTAATTCAGAAATAGCATGAAGCTCACAAAATACAATAAGAATTTTTTTTGCTGCTGAAGGTTCCTGGACAATTTCAGATCTATTAACAAAGCAATCATGACATACCTTTCCAATACAAAAGATATTTGTGTTGTTATACAGGTCTAGGATTTTTTATTTGAAATTTCTTTCAATCTCTATGTTTCTTGGCCTTCAGGTAGCTTAACCTGTAATATTTGTGTCTTTAAGTTAGAAATAGCATGAAGCTTACAATATACAATAAGAATTTGTTTTGCTGCTGAAGGTTCCTGGACAATTTCAGATCTATTAACAAAGCAATTCAAAAGTGGCCTTGTTTGCAGGGGATTAGGGTTGTTTTCTTTTATTTCAAGTACAAATGATTATCTTTGGCAGAGGAAAGACGGATTTCTTTAAAAAAAGGGTTGGTGAATACCAGAAGGCTTCTGTTATGTCGAGTTTAACCAACACTGAAGGCCATCATGTATTTAGCCAAAATTTTACACAGATTGACCCATTCTGCAGCTAGCGATCTTTATTTGCCTCCTCAATTTACTGAGGTGAGAAACAACTATTGGCAAAAAGCAACAATTTAACGGAAAGTTCTGTGAATGGCTAGCAATCCATATTCTTGTCCATTTGGCATCCACTAATGATCAGAGATGTGCAATTACATGATTTGAGGGTAGTTAATAGAAAGTGAACCATAAAGGGACTGCAAGTCAGAAAGTTCCTCGTATAAAGGTTCAAGATATTTCAGATTCAATTCTCATAAGTAGAGACATCTATCATGAGGTTCTGAAATACTCTTTTGAGCATTGTACTTGGAAAGACCAGCATGAGAAAACTTCCCAGAGAACCATGCATAGAATGAAATAAAACATAACAAATAAATGATTTGGGCAGCATACAAATTACAAAAAATTAAACCGACAATGGTGATTGCCAAAGTAATTCCTTTCACAAATATAAATATACGATGTTTGAAAGGAGCCTCACAACAATACCTTGTGATTACAAACATGTAAGTCCTTTCACAAATATAAATATACGATATATTTCAAAGAACATACTCTTTCTCACTATATTAGTGACTATCTTAGTAAGGTGGTCTTCAACATGCATTTCAAAATCTCAACCCTTTTTACTCTTATTACACAAACTTTAATTGAAGAAAGAAAAAAGATCATCGCCTAAATACACAGAATGATATCACCAATCTAAATATGCAGCTTATTTCTACCTTACTTCTTTAAAAAACAAAAATAGAAAATCTGTAATCAAAGCATTCAACGTTGTTCTCCTCCAAATACGTCTTTATTAATAACTCCTGTGTATGTGAGAGTTCATTGATCAACACTCAAAATCAATCTCCCTCCAAAAGCCACGTTGCAGAGTATAGACCAAACAAATGCGTTTGGCAGATTTTTTTGTAAAAGAAAGGAAATGGTCTTAGCAGGGAGCAAATCTGCCACCATAAAATTTCATTTGCTGCTGGGATGATTTGTCATGTTATTTAGGTAGATAAATTTTTTAGATCTATTCCTTATGCTCGTGTGCTACGGAGATAAGTGCTTCAACAAATGTTACAGGGGCATTAAGCATCACTCCCAAAAAGATAAAGACTATGGCTCAATCAGCCCATTGATGGTTGCCTTTGAAAGATTTAGAATTTCACTAATGCATTTGATTTGTCATGGACTGCTTAATGGCTGGGCATTTTGTTGGTTCACAACAAAATGTTGCACTAATTGATGTTGATAGGGATGGTTGGTATACCCTGCCTCTGAACCAGAACTGTAACCAAATTATTTAATCTCCTTCCTTTTTTTCTCATAAGATCTAATATCATCTTAAAAATAGCCATTCTTGGATCATTTTATTGAGTAGAATAATATGTACATATTATGAGGAAATGCAATTTTATAAAAAATCATAAATATTTTCATGTAGGCGGGAAGAATGTATTGAGATTGAATGGAAGTGTGTAGAACCCCTCATTACAGTTATCCCCTTTGAATGTTTGAAATTTAACCCACCAAAGCATTCCCCTATCCTTCTTTGCTTTGTGAACTTGTAGTGTATTGTCTGTGAGTACTGTAATTATTAGTGCAATTGTTGGTGTTGAAGTGAAAACTGTGTTTAGAAAATCATTGAACTGCCATCACATAGAGACAAATTAAATTTGCATGATCAAACAATACCACGCATTGAGCTAGCATACAATTTTTTTAAAAACTTAGAAGTAGCATGTCAAACTCACCCATGTGGCTCGTGTATGAACAGGTCCATGGAAAGGATGAGGATCTTTAGAAGATTATGCCAATAGGCCTTGCTCAGAAGTAGCCTTAGCTTCTTGTGCTGCTTTCAACGTTTCCCCAACAGTGACTTCAATTCACACACAGTTACTTTATTATCTCTTCTTTATGTTGATGCAAATTTGGCAAAAGCTCTTGTTCACTATTTTTGAACGCAGCCACTTCCCATGATGTTCATATAGGAAAACACTGATGTCTACCATGAAAGTTGATACAAGCTCCATTCAAATTATTTTACTATGTCAATGGCTGGCACCTTACAATAGAGCAACAGTGAATCCAAGAATTTAATGATACATGGATCTGATGGAATAGGTGGACATGCATTTTGAGGACTGCCCCTTTGCTGAAAACATAGAATCATATTTTTCACCTGATGATGGAGAAAAAAGGGAAGGACTCTCAGATACCATGAAGAAGATCAATAGATGAATCTATTTCCATGAGAGACTTGTCAAGTACTTCAATGGCAGCACTATATCTGCTGTAAAATTTGATCTGCCTAATTCTCAAAAATTCACCCTTTTCACTGTGTAACAATTCATAAGCTTGCTGCAAATCCCCTCTTTGAATGCTCTCCCAGGTTGTCAAATTAATATTGGGCAGGCTATTTGACCTGAATTCAAGCAATATTTGAATTCAAAATTGATTTTCTAATCTATAGTACTATTGCAGTGAGACACACAATCTTACCTGCCATATACATAAGAGGGGCACCTTTGATATCATTAGAATGCAACAGATTTGTTCACTACAAACTTGTCCTGAATCTGTTAGCCGAAAAAATAATCGTGCAAAACATGCCAACTTCATTTACATTGTAGAAAGAGTCAATCAACAAACTATATTTCTTCTTCTGTTGTCATAGTTATAATATTTGCAGACCAGTCTTTAATGGATATATGCTTACAGAACTGTAAGAGGCATTTATCTTATCTTTGTCTCAAATTTTCTTTTATACATTCTGTGGCAGTTGGGGTACATAGGCTCCTTTGATTTCAGATTTGATATTTTTATTTGGGCCTCATTGCTTTGCCAGGTTTTAGTTCTTGAAGATAAACTTATTGCCCTTATGCCTTGTACCCCAACTTGTTCTTTTGTCTAAGTCATTTTGCAAAGTGTCTGGGATTGCTTTGAGTTTGTTGCTGTTTTGTCTTCTATAATCCTTTCCCTTGAAGACAGTCTATTATCTAAAGTAGTCCCAAAGCTTTTGAAGATCTTCCTTCCTGATTTGATTTCTAGCGAACAAAGTAGTTTTATTCATGGAAAATAATCTTGGATGGCATAGTGTTGGCTCATAAAACCATGCCTACTCTTCATAGAAACAAGAAAAAAGGACCGGCAATCAAATTAGTTAAGGCAAAAGTGTATGACAGAGTCAATTACGATTTCTTGATAAAATTTCTTTAAACGTTTGGGTTTTCTTTAGAATGGGTTACTGGCTTGATATCTTTCTGTATTAATGGCAGAGGCACTGAAAATGAAAAGGATGTCACTCATATGCAATTTAACCCTCATAAATGCAATGCTTAATGTGATTCCAATTGATATGTTTTCAATTATGGCTGTGCCAAAAGCTATCTTAGAAAATATGAAATATATAGGATTTTTTACGGCAGGCCACCAAAGATATTAAAAAAAATATTTTCTTTACTGTAATTTTCAGTTAATCTCTTCCTGTATGCAATATCACCCTTCCTGACCCTACAATTTTTGGCTAAGTGTCCCGGAATGCCACAATAATAGCAGAATATTCATCCAAAATCTTCCAAACCTGTAGTCTCCTATCGGCGTTTTCCTTGAACCCACCATGGGTGCAAGTGCTAGTTGTAACAATTTGAGAGACATTTGGAGGGTATTGTCTCTAGGTTTTGTGGATTTAAAAAATAATAAAATTGGTGACATTCCAGTGGATGTTCAAGTTTACGGGGATCAATTGTTTTTTCTTCTCGTTGGTTTTTGCATTAATCAATGTGAAACGAGTATCATTTGTGAACATTTTGCTGTGTGACAATTTTCCTAATTTTAGAGGAAAATTTGGGTTTTAGTTCTAATTAGGGGAATGTGATAATGATTTTTATTTAGTCGCTGGGCATTAACATGATTGTCACAAAGGAATTTTTGTTTTTTTATTCCGGCTGTCTAGGGAAGATATAGTTTTGTTGTTTGGGCATATGATTTGAAAAATTAATAAAAAATTTACGAACATGTAGGCGTTTTTAATATCATCTGAATAGTTTTTTTTTGGTGACATTTTTTTATGGTTTCAGTCTAATTGTCTACTGAATTTTGTATCTAGCAATAGGGAAGAAATCGTCATTTGAACATTTGCCCATGGTTTTTTAATTGCAAAGGGAAATTGGCACATGGTTTTGCAATTCAATATGAATTTGGTGGGCAATAAGAATTATATTAATCGAAAAGAGAAATTGGCATATGATTTTGAAAATTCAATTTAAATTGGATGGGAATTTAGAATACATTGTTAATTTCCTTGAATGATTTTCTTTTTGTGACATTTTGGTGGTTATTAAAAATAAATCATGATCATATCATCTATTGAGTTTTGCATAATTTTATGTCTATGCCTTGAGAGGGATGAAAATCTAGTATCTTTCTTCTTTTGGTTAATTTGTGGCTTTTCTCTCTATTCCCTATTGTCCCTCACTTTAAATGGTTAGCTTCCTATTCTCACTATCCCTGCTCTGTTGTTTTTCTTCTTTGCTTGAATATACCCTTCTGTTTGTGATTTAGGGGACGTTGTCATTCAAGAATGACCTATACATGCTGCTTTGATCACATCCTCATGATTGCAGGGATTCAGAGTTGATACATTTGCCCTAATCACATGCTGGTTTGGAAGAATGATTCAATGATGGCACAGGATTTGGATGCTTATAATAATAGCCCTGGGTTCATTTGAAATCTTCTTTACTATTTCTTCACTTCTTGAGATGTAGATTGCAAAAGATGTGCTACATATGTGAGTGTTCACTATTTGGAAATGTCATAAAAGCACAACAAAAAGAATTGGAAAGATGAACTTTGTGGAGACGCGCACATTCTGACACATTTTTTGAAGTTTTGATAGAATGTTGACGTTCCTCATTTTGGGATTACAAGTATTTTTCATGAGAATTGCTATATTTTTAATTATTTTATCAGGGTCCATTATACTAAATTTACTTTCCTAAAATGAAAAACTCATATTGTACAGGCCATGATCATTGTTGCTTGGAATGGATCTGGGTCCCTAAAGGATATTTATTGATCTGACCTTTTTGAGCAAGTCTTAAGTATATTTATTATAGTAGCAAGCTTATGGCTTATTCAGGGTAAGTAAATCATTAAAAATAAATGCTAATGAGATTTTGTTCCTGGTTACTCAAATTCTTTGAATATTGGAGTTGCCTTACAAGTCACTTTTTATTCTTGGTAATTATAAGGCAGGTAACTTGAGCAATTTTGGTATTTCCATGGAAAGTTTACAAAAACAGTATTAATGATTTTTTAAAATTCTAACATGCCCTGTAATTGATTCTTTCCTTGGATGCTTAACTAGCATTGCATCTTTTATAAGAAAAGTCATAGTCAAAAAATTTATCATTGTAGTTAAAAAAATGCGTTTATTAGTTTAATGTTATTATCTATATAATTTTACTTAAAATTCATTTATGAAAATGGTACATAAGATACATTTTGCAGGTATCTTGGATGTTTTCATGAAATTTTAGGCTTATAACAGCACAAGAATCACTGTTCTGATCAGAATATTTATGAAGCTAGTTGTTGCAGTTGCATGGGTTATCATTCTTCCTCTATGCTATTTGCATACATGGGAAAAGCCATCTGGAATTTTGAAGACCATTCAGATGTGGATAGGATATAGGGGAAAGATGCCATGATTATATATATTAGTTGTTGTCATATATTTTCTCCCTAACATACTATTTGTTCCTTTCTTTGTGTTTCCATTGCTGAGGAGATGGATTGAAAGATATGATTGGCCTATTATATGTTTTCTCCTCCGGTGGTCACAGGTGCCATGCTCAACCTTCATAAGTTAATATTTTAAAGATGCATACAATTTTTTTCATAGGAATTCTAATTTCTAGCCAATAATGTGTCTATTGAGAAAGCAAATTTCTTCCATTACTATTTGTGCAATGCTCTCATTGTAATGTTTATGGATGATTATCATAGGCTTTTGTTTCAAAGTGGTGTCCTTAAGATCCTCTATTTTGTAAACTATGGAGTTAATTTTTGACACTAACCTATTGAGTATACCACCTTTAGACAAGAATTTATGTTGGGAGAGGAATGCACGAGAGTCAATTCACACTTTTCAAGTGAGTTTCCTTATATCTTGTTCACTGAGTCATTAATGCTGAAAAAGAACTAAAACTGGGAAATTTCAAGAGGAAAAACTAACCACCAAATTTAGTTTTATTTGCTTTTTAGATTTTTAAATAAAC